>CM040475.1:19929609-19976487 GCA_022758105.1 Pangasianodon gigas | reverse complement strand
ACTACCACAGATACCAACATGAATTCTATTCCTGCTACCACAGATACCCACATGACTACCTTTGCTACTGCTACAGATACCAACATGACTGCTGTTCCTACTACCACAGATACCCACATGACTGCTATTCCTGCTACTACAGATACCAACATGAATTCTATTCCTGCTACCACAGATACCCACATGACTACTTTTGCTACTGCTACAGATACCAACATGACTTCTAGTCCTACTGCTACAGATACCAACATGACTGCTATTCCTACTACCACAGATACCAACATGACTTCTATTCCTGCTACTACAGATACCCACATGACTTCTATTCCTACTGCTACAGATACCAACATGACTTCTATTCCTACTGCCACAGATACCCACATGACAACTATTCCTACTGCTACAGATACCAACATGGCTACTATTCCTGCTACCACAGATACCCACATGACTGCTATCCCTACTACCACCTATCCCATCATTACTGCTACTCTTATTCTCACAGATACCACTGCAATTGTTACTCATACTACCACAGATACTCCCTTGACTACTATTCCTACTACCACAGATACCCCCATGACTACCAGAGACCCCACCACAGTAACTACTCATATTAGGCCAAATACCACTGCAATTGGTACTCATACTACCACAGATACTGCCACAGTTAGTAGTCCTATTCCCACAGATACCACAGATACCCCAGAGACTAGTACTCCTACAGATACCAGCATAGCTACTACTCTTACTACTAGAGATACCTTAAGTACTACACCTACTACCATATCTACTAGTCCTACCACCATATACAGAGCCATATTTACTTCTCCTACACCTAGAGACACCATACCTTCTTATCCTACTACTATAGATACAATACATATTAATCCTACTATCACAGATACTATAACTACTCCAGCTACAATTTCTGTTCTTCCAACTAGCAAAGATCCTGCAGCCACTGCTGTTACACCTGCTGAAAAAAACACAATTACTACTCCAAACAAAGTCATTACACCAACTACTACTATTACTGCCACAGGTAACACTGCTACTACTCCTACTCCTACTACAGCTACTATTATTCACCAAGCTGCTACAACATCCATTACTGATAGTACTAGTGCAATAGACATCACCACCAGCACAGATACTAGTGCTGTTCCTTCAGCTATCACTGCTAATTCTGTCCCTTCCTTGTCTATTATATCTGTTACTTATACATCATCAACACTTGAAACCTCAGCCACACCCAAATCAACAGACTCAGGCAGTGATGCCATAGGAAATAACCAATTCACCACACCTACAAGCCTTAAAGCCTCTGTAGCTGACATATCAACACTTCCAGCACTGTTCCCATCCGATTCCTCTTATTTTACCACAAATACCCAATCCATCTCCATCACCACAGTCTTGGACACATTGGAAACCCAAGACAAGAAAACAATAGCAAGAATGTCTTCTTCGCTAACTATATCTAGCACTTTATTCAAAGGTAGAATATTCTGTTGCTCAGAATACTTAATTTTTGTGCAGATGTTAAACCAAAATTGATGTAATTTGTTTGGATGAAAAAAAGACTTTTATGTATTTTTATGGCCAGAAGTGAACTCTGCTACACTGACATGAATAAAATTGTGCCACCTTTGAAATAAGAGAAACCCAATATAGCCTTTTAGCACAGATTCAATACCAAAATTTTGTTTTCATAATCTGAATCAGTGGAGTGTATAAAACCAAAATAAATACCAAACTTGCCAAATTTATTGCCATAACAAAGAAAAAGGAATTAGCCAATGTAATTAAAGCATCATAGATCACACATGTAAGTAAACCCCCACAAAAGCACCAAAGAAGGCAAAAAAAAAAAAAAATAGCACAGGGTAATTCTTAGCCAGTAGGTAAACCCTTAGGTGTAGTTGGAGGGGACATGCCCCCTAATGTTTGAAGGAGAGTGAACTGTCCCTTCCACACCCCAACCCCCAAATTATTAATGCTCAGTCCATAGTGGTTTTACTTTTATATATACTGTTTTGATTGTAGTCTGCCTTTGATGCCTTCATTGCTGTTAATATCATGTGTGCCCTTGTGTTTCAGATAAACAGCAAGACAACTGTAGTTGTCATACATTCTGCAGAGATTCTGGTGAGTGTGCATTATTCAGGAGGACTATTTTATTTGTTTATATCTTTCATGTTTACTGACACCATGCTCTCTTATCCACCTGATTTAGGAGCATTATATACTTTCAATCTGGATATCAACAGTGGCCAAGTTACTAAGACCGAAATCTTGAATACAGTGAGTATATAATTAATGAACATAGGGAATGCTTTAAAAAAGCTATTCCAATTAAGCAATGTAGTACATTTCATGGAGGCTTTGCTCATTATTCTGTGATAATAGTCAAATTTCGTCACACAAACACCTTTGGAAATGTCTATGTCTTGCCAACCATATTTGGACAATCACACTTTCTTAACTACGACTGTCATTACCTCCTGCACTAAAATGGGCTCTTATTTGTAAGGAGTCTGCCAGTTAGTTGGCTGAGAACCCAGATTGTGGAAAAGATGGACATCCAGAAAGAGATTTGTCGAAATATGGGTGGGGAATTCTTCTCAAATCCCACTGTTTTGCTATGGATGCTTTGATGATATGAATGTTTTTTGAATGTCCAATCAGCACAACTGTGGTCCAGTTAAACTACACTTGCCACATGTGTATATACTGTATATTTTATACATTACATGAGTTGTGAGTATCCTCACAACTACACTTTTTAAACAGAGAAGTAAAAAAAAAAGTCAGAATTGGATCTGTCTCAGGAAAATACAACTGAGAAACATTTGAATCTTAAATTTTGTTCTTTCTAACCTAATAGATTTCACAGCTGCGTTCTCCTTGCAACTCAACAGTTATTCCTCAGTGAGTAACCGACTCACACACAGCAAAAATACACATCCTTTTGTAAGCATACATTATTTTATTAAAATTCTATCAGCAGGTATAGCAATGTCCTTTTTTGCTTACAGGACTCTGTGTAATAATATTTCCATGCAATCCAGTTCCTATCAGGTAAAACATTTTTATTGTTTCATGAAGTTTACGAGAATGATGGTGATCAACTTCATTGCATCATTTTTATTCCATTTTTCTTGTGTTTGTTTGACTGTAGGAGACACACATACAGTGCGATGGTAATGAATCAAGGTAATCTTTACTTGATTTTCTGTCCCTGTGTCTGTATTTTAGTATACCCTTTCCTGGAAACAATAACGCTTTCCTTCTTGCCCTTAGACTGAAAAGCTGTATGATAGCAGTGCTATTCAGTCAGCCACTGGACGTGTGTACTCTCAGCGAGGTTCTGGCTACCTTATTCCAATCTAATTCCAAAATCAATTATAATGGCCTCCTTAACAGAACTGCTGGTGAGCACTTGAAAATTTATTAAATATTATTCTTTTAAAGTTGCATAGGTGGCCTCAAGTGAGCCTTCCACAGAAGAAATTATATATATTTTCTGTTTTGCTCAGCTCTATGTGGATCACCCAGCATTTCTAAAGGTGCGCTCTTACAGTCAACATACAGATGGTTCTCTGCTAACGTCAGCTCTAACCAAATCTGTGATCTATCAGATGACCAGTTCCACTCCCTCACCAGCCAGCTTACTTGGTGAGTTATTGCAAAGTATAGTATGTTTAAAGCTGCAGTTGCATCATATAGGAGTAATCATGATCAGCGCCTTCCAACTAGGACCTCTGAGTGGAAATTTAAAGTCGGAGTTTTGGGAGATTTCTTTACTGGCCCAATTTTGTGAGTAGTTAGATGGCAGGTTTTTCGCTGTGGAGATTCCCTGGGAACTTTGCAGTAAAGATCAACAACATGGCACTGTATGGACAAAATGGTTTATTTACAAAATTAAGCCAGCCAGAGAACAGTTAGTAAGAGACAGAGAACAGTGTGTTAGGCTACTTCTGGTCAATGTCTGCTGACTGATCCAATGGCAAGAGATTATATTCAAAATGGGGAAATTCCTTCAGCAAAAGGGTGAATTTTACCAATCAACAGCTGTGAGATTACACTCGTCAGGTAACATCCTGGCAATTAAGCATCATGCTTCAAAATAACACAAGGATAAAATCAAAATCTACCAACGACTTCCACTAATAATGACATGAGATACTGAAACAGTAAAGTGGTGTAATCTTTGAGACTTTGGGCTTGAGTTCTGGGCAAGTAATTCCAATAAATTTAGAAGATATGGTAATATTTAAGGAGGCAACAAGGAAGTAGGGTGGAGTTTAACACGTGGTCTTTCTCCTAATACTAATACTTAAATTAATAGTGGTGTGAGGTGTGATTGTGGAAAGCAAGGAAACTCTGGGAACTTGAGATGGAGTTCATAGGTCTTTCTTAGGGCTTGATGATGCAGTTACAATATGCATGAGTGCCTCAGTAGACAAGGAGTGTGGCCTGGAAGGCTGAATCCTGAACGAATGTCCTGACAATGTTGTGAAAGGGTAACTTTTTAGGGAGAAAACTTGCTGAAGGAAATGACTGAACCCATATTTGACGTAGGCCTAAGACAATGTTAAATTTCCTGTGCGAATTTTGAACATCCAAAAAAGCGAAGAAGGAAGATAACTTAGAAGATTATAGAGACTGCAGGATAAAAAGGCTCTGAGCCTTTAGTTTTTTTAAGCAGCAGAGTAGAAATTTCAGCAGTTATTGGAAAACGGTGATGTGGGTCAGTCCTTTGCATTCCTTTTGAATTCCTCAGGCTGACCTGCAGAGGCACAATGGGACTGATCATAAGTCCGGGCATAGGTTTACTGAAAGTTAATTCCAGCCAAATATACACACAGTGTGTAAGAAAGATTGCTGAGATTTGATGAGAAGTGAGAAATGTAGGTATGTGCTAAGTGAAATAGCTTAAGGTCCGTCCAGCAGGTTGAGAACTTCTACTTCTAAGGTTTAGTTTAGGGCAAATTCTGATTAACTATGGAGGCATCAGAGTAGGAAAGGGCTCTACAATGCCTGGGATATGTGTTGCCCTAATGATTTTGCCTACATGATGTTAATATTGCATAATATACCTTACAATGTATGGTAATTAGCTGTTTAGCTATCATATCATTTAGCTATCATCATATTTTTTTTACTATATTAAGGGAGGTTAAAGGAAAAATTGATGTGCTTTTCTACAGTGGTCAAGGTCAAGTGCTGTCTGTGCAGCTAAATGAGAGCTGTCAGCGTCCATCATTACCGACTGGTCCAAAACAAAAACCAGAAAAAAACACCACAGCATTACCTTTATATACGACAGTCACAGCTTCTGCTACAACAGCTACACCATCCATGTCTGTGCTTCCAAACGTCAATCATACAGTCACAGAACCCAGTGGTGCAGTCCAGCTGACTAATACTGTGCTTACACAACCGAATACTACAGACACAAAGGCTAATATTACAAATTTAAACACTACTCCAGACACCACAAACACAACACTGGCATCATTTAATAACAGTATAAATCCAAACACTACTCCAGACATTACAAACACGACATCAGCGTCAGTCAATGAGAATAGAAATTTAAACATGACTACAGACACTACAAAGACGACATTAGTGTCATTCAATAACAGTATAAATCCAAACACTACAAGCATGACACCAACATCATTCAATAACAGTATAAATCTAAACACTACTCCAAACACTACACACACGACACCAACATCATTCAATAACAGTATAAATCCAAACACCACTCCAGACACTACAACCACAATATCAGTGTCAGTGAACGACAATCGAAATTTAAGCACTACTCCAGACACTACAAACACAACATCAGCATCATTCAATAACAGTATAAATCCAAACACTACTCCAAACACTCCAAACACGACACCAACATCATTCAATAACACTATAAATCCAAACACTACTCCAAACACTACAAACACAACACCATCATTCAATAACAGTATAAATCCAAACACTACTCCAGACATTACAAACACGACATCAGCATCATTCAATGAGAATAGAAATTTAAACATGACTACAGACACTACAAATACGACACCAACATCATTCAATAACAGTATAAATCCAAACACTACTCCAGACACTAGAAACGCGACATCAGCGTCATTCAATAACAGTATAAATCCAAACACTACTCCAGACACTACAACCACAATATCAGTGACAGTGAATGACAACCGAAATTTAAACACTACTCCAGACACTACAAACACAACATCAGCGTCATTCAATAACAGTATAATTCCAAACACTACTCCAGACACTACAAACATGACATCAGCGTCAGTGAACGACAATAGAAATTTAAACACTACTCCAGACACTATAAACACAACACTGGCATCATTCAATAACACTATAATTCCAAACACTACTCCAAACACTACAAACATGACACCAACATCATTCAATAATAGTATAATTCCAAACACTACTCCAGACACTACAAACATGACATCAGCGTCAGTGAACGACAATAGAAATTTAAATGCTACTCCAGACACTATAAACACAACATCAGCATCATTCAATAACAGTATAAATCCAAACACTACTCCAAACACTACAAACATGACACCAACATCATTCAATAATAGTATAATTCCAAACACTACTCCAGACACTACAAACACAACACCAACATCATTCAATAACAGTATAAATCCAAACACTACAAACATGACACCAACATCATTCAATAATAGTATAATTACAAACACTACTCCAGACACTACAAACATGACACCAACATCATTCAATAATAGTATAATTACAAACACTACTCCAGACACTACAAACATGACACCAACATCATTCAATAATAGTATAATTACAAACACTATTCCAGACACTACAAACACAACACCAACATCATTCAATAACAGTATAAATCCAAACACTACTCCAAACACTACAAACACAACACCAACATCATTCAATAACAGTATAAATCCAAACACTACTCCAAACACTACAAACATGACACCAACATCATTCAATAATAGTATAATTCCAAACACTACTTCAGACATTACAAACACAACATCAGCGTCAGTGAACGACAATAGAAATTTAAACATTACTCCATCATTCAATAACGTGACACAGTCTTACACCACCCTAAATATATCATCATCATCATCATCAGGCTCCAAACCAAACGCCACTCTCAATGTTACAGATACAACAACATTATCACCCTATAATATGACACAACCAAGCACCACAACACTGATCACCACTACAGTTACTCCAAACACTACATTATCTACTGAAACATCAGCCTCATTTAACACAACCTTCCCACCAAACACAACACTGTTGAGCCCAACAACTTCCACAATTCTGTTGAATTTCACCACAGAGAGCTTCACCACAGAGCAAAACACCACATCTTATCCACATAGCAACACAGACGTCTTCACTACAGACTATTTAAGTCAATACACGACGCCAAGTCCACTTAACATTACACAGGTTATGACTAATACTACACTAGATAGTTATAAAATGTTCAATAATTTGACATCAGGTCCTCTAAACATCACAGTCAGCCCTGGCAATCACACCACAGCTACTGTCAAGAACATAACCTTGCTCAACACAACAAAGCTTCCTAACATTACTCTAGCCAACACCACACAATCTATTGTACTAAACAATAATACTACAACAGTAGCACCAAACAAGCCCACTGCCCAGGCAGGAAAGAATACCACCACCACCTCCATCACCACCACCATCACCACCACCACCATCACCACCACCACCAGCCATGGAACAAGTACAGCAGGTTAGTCCAATGAGTTACATCCAATCTGTTCTGCTTGAGTCAGAGTTACAGATTTGATAATCCCACTAAATAGGATTTTCAAGCATTTTCAACATTGCTATAATAAATAAGTAAATAAATAAATAAATAAATAAAGAATGATGTATAAATACCATACATACCACACATTTCAGGGAATGGATACTTATCACTGAGGGTCGTTTCTACCTTTAGTTACTGAACCTATATATGATAATATATTTTTAAAACTCATCTAATGTACATAATTGGACCCTAAGGGCCACTTTGGTACTTTTGTGGGTACCTAAGGTGACTTAAATGTACCTACAAAGTTTTTTTTCTGACAGTTTTCTGACATTTACATTGGAGATATCATCTTTATATGGATCATATGTGAGCTCAATCAGACTTGAGAGTAATGTATATGAAATACACACGTTACAAATAACTGTTCTTTGTATAAATCAAACAAAAAGTTTGATTATGTTGAAATAAAACCCTAAAAATATAATGGTTATAAAAACAAACATTAAAACAGCACATTTTTTATGACACCACATGCATAAGGCCCACTGCCTCTATAAGCTGCTCTTTATATCAGTTAATCAGCGTATTCAGAAAGTTTTATAGACAAATCATGTTAGGCCACAAGATACACAAACAGGAGGAATTCCTCAAATCTGAATAAAAGGAGAAGTATTTCCATAGAAGCTTGGCAATAAACTTCCCCACTAACATGACATGTTAAAAGGATAAATGGCCATCTTTTACATCATGTTGCAGGGACCACAACAACAGTGAGCCCTCAGTCTTTGGTAAATCAGCTTCTGAACCAGTCTCAGGATATTTCGAACCTGAACTCCTCCCAAGTGCAGAATGTGGTCAACCAACTGGAGGATATTCTATCAGCACCAAACATCAGCTTGAATGTGTGTCAGGGTGCTCTGTTTGTCGTTAACAAGCTCCTCGACGCACCTAAAGAAGCTTTGGCCTCCTCGTCCAACCGGTAAGATACGTCAGAAACCTCCACGTAAAACAGAGCAGCTAGAGAACAATGCGAACGGCTAAGTAAAAAGATATACGAGAAACTGGGTGGATAGTGTAATTTATGGATTCTCTCTTTCCAGCTTGATCAAGGTTGTGGATGAACTGGCATTGAAATTGGTCATTCCGGACAAGTCAGCAACAATAACATTTCCATCCCTTGCACTGGCGGTGACCAAAATCGATGGAACCAACTTTGCAGGAATGTCGTTCTCCATCAGCAGCCCAACAGACATAGAGGTAAAGAGTGAGAGTTAGTTTGAATATGTAAAATGTCATGTTCCAATATGGCAGCACAGGTTATAGACCATTTTACTTTGATTATCACTCTAATCTAAGACACTTGGAGCACACCACATATTTATGTTTTACAATTAACCCTAAAATACTGAGTGATGGAGTGGTGCATAGCGGCGTTACTGTTACCACCCCAAACTTGATTAATTTTGTATAACAGCATGTCCCAAAGTGTTTTATTCCTCATCTACCACAGCAGTTTTTCAATGCCAACAATGTTTTATTTAATCAAAAATGATATGTCATGCTTCTTATCAGTGTATCAGTTATATTTAATGTTGTGGAACGTCCATGAAAGAAGTTAGTTCCTGTTCTCACTTACGTTATAGCAGCTATAAACAGTCGTTTCCTTACCAGCCTATCTTGTTCTCTTTCTTGATGTTACAAAGGACAAAAAAAACACACACACACACCCCTTGTCATTTTACCAAGAAACTGCAAATCACAAACTCCTCTGTCCTGAAGACTTTCCTGTGTCTGAAGACTTAGTTCAGCTTTACCTCTGACTGTTACAGCTTTAATCCTGTCCTGATATTGCTCTGAGTGTGTGTGGTTGTGTGTTTCATTCCAGATGAGAAGCAGGACAAGGAGGTCTGTAGCTAGTTCTTCTTCTAAGGGTTCCATCACACTCCCTGCCTCAATGACAGATGGTCTCTCCCCAGAGCAGAAGCAACAGGCATCCCGGCTTCAGTTCACATTCTTCCACAAGAGCACACTGTTTCAGGTGAGGAATACTGAGAAAGAAATGTCCTATAGTAGCCATTTATATAAACAAGACCCATATCTTCTTCAACATACAGTATGTGTCGATCATTGCAGGACAAACACAGTGATCAGCAGCTGAACAGCCTCGTTCTGGGGACGAGCGTTGCCAACCTGTCCATCAGAGGCCTGAGAGACAATGTGGAGGTCTCGCTGAAGAATACGACCCCTATAGAGGTACATATCCACTCGCTCATACACAGCACCGCACCTTTTACTGTCAGGTTTCTGATTTCTTTTTCTTCTCCTACAGGGAAAGCTGACTTGCGTTTTCTGGGACTTTAACCAAAATGGTAAGATACCTTACTATCTTTTAGGCCTTGTTACACTTAGGTGATTGAACTGTCAGGAAGAAGGTACTAAACTGTACAATTGCTTGTAAATGTACAATACATGGTACATTCACTGTCAGGTGAAAGATACATATTAAAGGTACAAGAGGTGTACTCTTAAAAATCATTGCTCAACCTTAAAAAAAAGATACTTCATTCACCTTCCCAGGTGAATAGAAGGAGTAAGAGCAAGCGTACAAATGATGTCTCCTTGTAAGTACCAGATATACGGGCAATAGTACAGCTTAGTACCTTTTCTCCTGAAAGTGAAATGTGAATGTGTGATTCTTTTCCAAATTACACCTACTGATGGAACCATTAAATAAGGAATAAAACAGTGTGTCTTGCTTATGTTATGGTAAAATAATTGTAAAAGTGACAGGTTGTTGTGATGAAGCAGAGCTATGTTAAGTTGATTATATACTGTATTTATAGTTATAATTATTGCTGTGGAACATCTGTGAAACAAGTTAGTTCCTGTTCTCACTTACGTTATAGCAGCTATAAACAGTCCTTCCTTCACCAGTCTCTCTCCTTTGTCTCTCTTCAAGTATAATAAAACAAAAAATAAAATGCAGCTTGTCGTGTTACTGAGAAAGTGCAAAAAGTATAAACTCCTCTGTCTTGAAGATGTCTTAAAGAAAACTTAAAGTTACAGCATTACCTCTTACTGTTACAAAGCACTGACACTGGAGACTCCTTCCATAAATGTTACATAAATGTCTCCTTGTAGAAAACTTTATTATGTCAACGATTCTGCACATTTTTTAATCTGTTTAGGTGATGCGTCCGCTGTACAAGTCCCTGTGAATGAGCTGTTACTATTTAACACCTTCAGACCAATCAGAATAGAGAATTCAACAGAGCTGTGGTATAATTATGTCTAATAATTGATATCATGTGTTGTAGGTGGAGAAGGAGGTTGGAACAAAAGCGGCTGTTTTCTCCTGAACAGCACCGATAACGAGATGAAGTGTAGCTGCAACCACTTGACCAGCTTTGCAGTGCTAATGGTGAGTATCAGTATGTGTCCAACCGAGCATCCAGTCTACAGGAATGATCTGCAAAAAAAAACTGAAATATGGATTTCTTTGTTAAAATAAACAATCAGATATTCAAAAGATGGGTTAGACAGATTTCTGTCTAAACATGAACGCTTTCCGTCTTATTTCAGTTATATAATGACCCATCACAAACTGTGTTTGGCATCTAGATGCAGTTGTTTTGTTTTTTCATTTGTGAAGGACATCTCCAGAGGTGGAGTTACAGACCAAGTGCAGGGCACCATCCTCACCTTCATCACTTACATTGGATGTGGAGTTTCCACCATCTTCCTTGCCATCACCCTCCTCACCTACCTGGCCTTTGAGTGAGTCCAACAAACGCTCCATGTTCTCTTCAGAAATAAAATGAAGTCATGCTTCCTTTTTTATTTACTTATCCTCTCATTCTTATTTCCTCAGCAAAATCCGCAGAGACATTCCGTCCAAGATCCTCATCCAGCTGTGTTTTGCGCTCTTCCTACTCAACATGGTCTTCCTGCTAGACTCATGGCTGGCGCTCTACACAAATGCTGTTGGCCTCTGCATCTCCACGGCCTTCTTCCTGCACTACTTCTTGCTCGCCTCCTTCACATGGATGGGTCTGGAGGCCTTGCACCTCTACCTGAGTATCGTCAAGGTCTTCAAAAACTTCATATCGCATTACATGCTGAAGTTCTCTCTGGCGGGATGGGGTGAGTTCCTACAGAGAACCAGCAGTTGGACTTGCATTTGGACAGCGATTTGGTTTACTGATGGTGTGTTTGTTCATTTCAGGTATACCATTAATCGTTGTGATCATTGTGATTTCGGTGGACAAAAATAACTACGGCCTCGTTGCGTATGGAAAGTATACAAATGGGAGCACAGATGATTTGTAAGTTGGAGCATTATGGAAAATAAATACAACTTAATGGAGGTTGATGAAATTTTTTTTAAAGCCATCATGTGCTTGTTTTTCTTTCCAGCTGCTGGCTGAAGAGCAATATAGCCTACTACGTGTCAGTGGTGGCCTACTTCTGTGTGATCTTCCTGGCCAACTTGATCATGTTTGTGGTGGTCATGGTACAGCTGAGACGCATCAAACGGCAAAACCCCCAAAATAACCAATACCGCAAACGGCTCCAGGATCTGCGCAGCATTGCCGGTCTGGCCATCTTACTCGGCCTCACCTGGGGATTTGCTTTTTTCGCTTGGGGTCCTGTCAACTTAGCGTTCATGTACCTCTTCACCATCTTCAACTCCTTCCAGGGTGAGAGCTATCAACATCTGGTACTTGTATGAGTAAGCATGCAAAAAGCCTGACTTACTGTTTTTTTTCTTTTTATTTCCAAAGGTTTTTTCATCTTTGTGTTTTACTGTGCGGTAAAAGAGAATGTCCGGAGGCAGTGGCGAATCTACCTCTGCTGTGGCAGGTTCAGACTAGCAGAAAACTCAGGTATCATGTCAGACAGTCACCTGCAAACCAATAACTGGTTGCAGGTTGCACCACCTCTCTTATCCTTGATCTACGATTCTCCAACTCTCCAATGCACTAGGAAATCATATTTTCATACATCCTATGGTGTTCTAAATCATTCATTCATTGTGTGTGCAGATTGGAGCCGGGTAGTAACTCATCACACCAAGAAGAGTTCAGTCAACACAGCCAACATTTCCCAGTCCTCTTTTAACCAGAGTACTTCAAGGAACTCCTCAATGAGCAGTGACAGCTTGGGCTTATCATCAACCATAAATAGTCAGTTCTCCTGCAATCAAATACCAGACAAAAGCACCTTATACCACAGCGCTGTTGAATTCCTGCTTCTGAGTCTGATTAATTTTCTATAACAGCAGCTCTGACAGATTATTGCACTCAGTTCTAATACATTATCATTTCTATAGCAACAGCTCATTCACAGGGACTTGTATAGCAGATGCTCTACATGAAAAAGTGTATAATTTTTGATATGATGAGGTTTTCTCTAACAAGACGTTTATTTACATCTCATTTATGGAAGGAGTCTCCAGTGTTTACCTCCAGTGGTAAAGCTGTAATTTTTCCGTAACATCTTAAGTTTACGCTTTGCTGTTTCTCGGTAACATGACAAGCTGTGTTTTTTAAGCTAATTAAGTTCAAGAGAGAGAAAAAAGAGAGGCTGGTGAGGGAACGACTGTTTATAGCTGCTGTAACGTAAGTGAGAACAGGAACTAGCTCGTTTCACAGACATTCCACAACATTAAATGTAACTATAAACAGATAAAAATACAACTTGACATTCTTTAATAAATAAAAATGGTATTTGTTGATGAATTGCTGTGGTATAAGGATGTGGTAACAGGAAAATAATCAACTGTAACTCTGCTACTCTGATGTTGATTACTTTCCTACAGCAGCAGTGTTTTATTTCTGACATATTGTACAGGCTTTGTTCAGAATTCTGCATATTTTTGATATGACACATTATTTATTTCCACATTTCAGACTCACCAGGGAATGATAGCGGGTTCGCGTCTTCCGAAGAGGCCATCACCCATGCTCTTCAAGGATAGCTTGAATCAGCGCTCTCTACGCTGACATGAGCGATGTGTGCCCATGGTTTAATGACACAATCTGTGGACATAGTGAACTTTTTTGCACTACAGTCGGTGGGACGGTGGAGCAGCAGGTATCTTCAGGGACTGGTTCATTCATGAATGACTCTAGCATTCAAGGATGTATTCCCATCTTGCTCCGTATTCCCGGGAGAGCTTCCCGGGATGTACTGCAGCCCTGACCAGGATAAAATGGTTAATGAAGGATGGAATAAATGTGAAGCAGAGGAACAGTTCCTGAACCTGAGCATGTCCAGTGTGCACCCTACCACCTCGTACACGTACAGATGGTGACGAACAGGAAAAAATAGAATAATATAATGGAGAAACATAATGAGGGTGGAGACAGGTTTACAATTATAAGCAAATAACACTGATCCAGTGGATGTCAATTTTGGATCAAGGCTTGAAAGAGAGTTTGTTATTGGAGCATGGATGAATACAGGACCATGCATTATTATTCGTTAGTGTGAAAAATGAGCTTTGACTTTTCTTGGGGTTTCAGCTGAATATTTTGGTCCTGGTTACAAACAGACGTTAAGAATCTACAGCATGCATGGATTTTAAAAACAACAGTGAAACTACCAGCTTGTGAGTTTTAGGATGAAAAAAAAAATGCAAAAAAAAAATACTAACTAATGAAAGCATTAGTTCTACTCCATTGTATATGAAGAAACCTGAAAGTTGAAATAACGGCAAATTTTCAGAAAGCAGTATTATACACTACCTACTACTAAGTCATGAAACATAATTTATAAAAGATTTCAGAGACTGAAATACTTTGTGTGTGTTCTGTTTAATGCTTTTGTACAATAAAAAAGTGATGAATGTACAAAGAGAATGTAGTAGTCTTTAAAGATTGAAAGATACACTAATGTTGGAGGTGATGTGTGTTAATAGTGTGTTAACATTTCGGAGATTATTACTTATGGAAACTGAAAAAAAAAGTTTGTTTATTCTATTAAATGAATAGTTAATCAGTTTGATTATTTATTGGAGGTAGTATGTCTTTAAAAATGTCCTGATCAAAAAGATTTATCTGTGATGGAGTGGCATCCAGGATGTATTCCTGCATCACATCCAGCGTTCCCGGGATACGCTCCGGATCCACCGTGACCCTGACCGGGATAAAGAGCTTACTAAAGATGAATGAATGAAAAAGATTTAGATTACTCATGTGTACTCAACACCCAGGCATGTCCTAATTTGATTCTTTTAAGACAGAGTAATGTTGCACTTTAAAATGCTATGATTACTCGTATTCAATATAATTTATTGAACAAAATGGATAAAATACATAAGGTTTGGTCCTGAATTTCTTGTATTTTTATAAAATTATTCCTGCTCTAAAATGAAAAGTCTCTCTAGGACTTACGTTTATCAGGATTGCCCCTTGTTCTTAAAAGTTATTTTGACTTATAAAAGGATTAACATGACATCTTGGGTCATTTTGTTAGAGAGCAAACAGACAGTGAAGATTTAACTTTTTTTTGACTACTTCTGATTTCTTTCTTTGTTTTTTTTTTCCTTTGTAGTATTAGTAGTAGAAGTAGTAGTAGTAGTAGTAGTAGTAGTAGTATTTTATGTCGTTTATAAAGGTCGCCCCCTGGTGGATAAATGAAGTAGACCACAAAAAGTAGAGGTCATTGTTTTGGTCTATTTCTGTTTTTTTTGTTTGTTTGTTTGTTTGTTTGTTTGTTTTTTATACACCTCTGCTTAATATTTTTTTATTTGTTGGAGATGTTTTTTGAATAAATCTATTAAAAATTAAAATTTTCAGATAATATTTACAAATAATATTTAACTCTCAAAGTCCTACTTTAACTAAGACCCATTTTTAGACCATTTTTACTAATTATATGTATTTTTAAAACATATATTTGCTTTGATAAACAAGGACCATGTTAACTGATGTTAACTACATTAACAATCAATATTGAGGAAAATAAACTCCTTTGTCCTGAAGATGTCAGAAAAATTAAGTGATAGTGACACTGGAGACTCCTTCCATAAACTCACATGATGTCACAAGATTATTCTGACGTAAACTAATCATCATGATTCACATTTGTGTGAAAGAAGCGTCCTGATCAGTTTTTCTCCTGATTTCAGGTTCTGTTTGAGGATCAGGTGTAGATGCTCCAGTAGATGATGTTAAAGGTGAGGTAGGCGAGAGGAAACAGGATCCTGGAGTACGAGTCGATCATGTAGCTGTTGCTCATGAGCAGCTGGAGGTGGAAGCACAGAGGCTGTGTTTTCCGCAGTCGTGTGCCCAGTGCAGGAGGAGCCTCGGGTACGCTGGAGTTCTGCGAGGACACGGGAGGTTCCACGCCAAGGTCTGTCAGCTGAGGGAAGGTGCTGAGCTCGATATCGTTGTCATGGAAACAGCCATCGAAGGCCATGGCCTGGGAAGCGTCAAATCTGGAGAGCTACGGACAGGAAGGAAGCACCATTACAAAAATTCCTTAGGATGTGATGTTCACACCTGCAAGAAGGTTAAAGCCGACATGCGGGTTTTTCACCAGCAGAGGGCGACAAAAAAACAAATACATCTGATCATAGACCCTTCACAAAGCCCCGCCCACTAATTATAGCCACTTCTAAATAAATCTGAAATTGACACTTTACAATTAACTGCATTAACTTGTAAATAAGTCTGATTATAGACCTTTCATAAAGCCACGCCCACTAATTGTGTTCACTCATAAATAAATCAGTGAATGTTAGCAAAGTGTCAAGTGAAGCTTAAAGGAAGCTAATTAATATGCAACATTAAACTGCTAATGACTGAAAGAGGAGATCTTGAACCTTTCCCTTCTTCATCTTCTTCATCTCCTCCACGGTGGTGAAGTAGTTAACAGCAGCGTACTCGATGACCGACAGGAAGACAAACAGGAAGCTGACCCACAGGTAGATATCCACCGCTTTTACATAGGACACCTGGGGCATGGACGCCGACACGCCCGTGATGATGGTCGACATGGTCAAGACGGTGGTGATTCCTGGATTGGAACAAAAAAAAGGATTTGTGAAAGTCCAGTTCTATAAAATTCTTTATGGACAAATGTTGAGCAACTAACGACTGAATGACGACAACAGTAAACTTTTTAATGCTTAAGCATCTGTGATTCATTTATGTCTATAAATAAAAAAAGCTATAAATTTTAATTAGTTTAGTTGCGCACTGGTGCTTCATGTTATTACTTTTAACTAGAGTCATGCAGTCTGAGCAGATGAGACGTTTGTTTTAAATTTAAAAAAACACACTTTTCAGTCTATTCGTCTTTAAACATTTTGTTCTTGTCAACTTTTTTAACAAGAGATATCTTTACTTCACTAATCAGACCAGAGAGGTTCAATAAAATAAAAATCTATGAATGTCTATGAAAATCCTTTCCATGATGAGTTGCCTTTAGCTAAATAATTTGCATAAATGCACGTGATTGGCTGCAACAGAATATCTGCTATAAAAGCCAATTTTTTTTCTATACATTTATCGGTTCTGTTGCAGTATCTGTCTAAGCACATGGGTCAGTTTGCTCAAATGTTTAACTAGGTCCACATCCCCATGTGGACTGTCTTCAGTGGGCGGATCTACTGTATAAGAAGGTTAATGTCGCGGGTTGTTTGATTTGGTGCACACTGTATTTTAGGAACTATTAGTATTTATGAGTTCAGGTAAAGTAGCAGCACTGGGTTTAGTGTAGGCCACAGTGCAATCAAAGTGAGAGTCCAAACACAACTGTGTGTGTGTGTGTGTGTGTGTGGGGTACCGAGTGAGACGCGAGCAGGCACCGCCCGTCTGTCGATCCAAAAGGACACCCAGGAGAGCACGACCATTAACATTGTCGGAAAGTAGGTCTGCAGCATGAAGAAGAAAATGTGTCTCCTGAGGATGAAGTTGATGTAGAGTCTGTTGTACCAGCCTGAGAGGAAACAGAGACAAAGCTGGCTGTTACTCAGCACTTTCGATAAAGGAAATATGAGCAGTCCCGAAAGGAAGTTAAGAAAAAACACAAACAGTACCGGTACTGCTGTAGAAAGCCAGGCCATTGGAAGGGTTAAACTCTTCTATAAAGAACTGTGAGAGAACAATCTCATCGGTTCTTAGAGAGTCGTTTCCGTTCTTCCAGTACAGCATGAGGTCATTTTCATTATAAGCATCTGCATGATAACAAATGAGGTTTTATTAGAATAAAGTAGAACCTGTAATTAGAAATTACCAAGAAATTACCAAAAGGCCATTTTGGTACGAAGTTTCGAGAAAAGTATTTGAATATGAATTTCGGATATATGAATTATACACACATCACATTAAATCAAATTCTTTTGGTGTGTTTAATAACATTAAATTTTTTGCCAATGTTAGTTCTTTGTTTTGAACTTTTTAGAGGTAAGATTTGCCTTTAAAAACATAACTCAAAATACAAATTTGAAAAATTCAAATCGATTTTTTTGTAAATGAAGCCAAAGGTGAAGTGTCCGGGATTCCCAGGGAAAAGAAGACACTCTGAGCTCTTAATATAATAATAATAGCAAGTAAATTCAGTACAATTCAAATAACAGTATAATTTCAATCATCCACAAAATCCATATTCAAATATTTTTGTCGGCTTCCAAGCAACAAAACCAATCACCAAAAAGCGGGATGCTGAGCCTATACTTAAATTTTCCCTACAGCTTGATTAGTTTTCTACATATTGAATATTACTCAGTATTATTAACATTATATAATATTAAAGTCATTAAATATAACTTTTTAAAGGAAAGAAGTTGTGGTGTTTTGTGACTCTGACGGCGTTTGGATACCACAGAACCTTCAGGAATGTGTGAAGTAACCGGAACTACTTTTTACTACATCTCTCCGGCGTTGGAAACTTGGAAATGTCCATAAGAACGGTTTTAAAAATTCTCTCTCATGTGTATCTCATCTGAAGATCGTGACTGTTGTAGTTTTTAAAATAGACACATATTAAAATGTTTATTGACAAAATTCAACATCTGCGCTTATAAGTAAGTTTTCCGTAAACATGTTTTCTGTTCCTTTCTTTTCTCAGTGTTGAAATTTTCATCTGTGGGTAGAAATGAGGTTGAAAAATTCTGGACTAGTGCTTTATTTAACACAGCATACATGGTAGATGTTTCATTAAGATTATTCTGTTGATTATAGCATTAAAATGGTGTTTTATTTTAATTATGATGAAGGCAAACACTCACAGCTCTCCAGCTCCAGAGAACAGTTCTGAGTGTCCAGAGGAAAACTGCTGAAGTCCATGGAGCACTGAGCCGTCACTGTTATCCTGCACCAGGAGATTAATTCAGTTTTTAAAATCAAATCTTTACAAGGATCAGCACCCTGCTTCCCTCCAACAACTAACACAAAACATTTCACACAGCAGGAGCGTTAACACCATAAATGTGGCACTTCATGTGGTGCCAAAGGTACTATGTACTACTTTATACCTCACAAAATTCTGCGTCACAAAGTTAATTCTGCAAAACTAAATTCATTTTGTGTCTGATGGGATCGATTTCGTTACAGTAAATGAATTTACAAAATGAATTTTGTGCCACAAGATCCATTTTGTGACATGAAATTAATTGTAACTTCCAAATTCATGCTGTGAGTCAAGAAATTTATTTGAAAAAATGAGCATGTTGTAGCATTAAATGACTTTGGAGTTGCATTTGGTGCATTTGTGAAACTGTTATCACTGAAATAATTGTTATATTCACCCTTTTGCCCATTAAATTTATCAGTTCATTTTAATTAGGCATATTACATTAATTAAAATATAAATAAATTACACTCTAGCTTCACATTTTCATATCCTTTGTCATGAAAAGAGAGGACTCAGAGAATTCATTCTGTGCATGAAAACTTCTCCCCAAACACAAGAGGTCACCTGACGCTATAAAGAACGTTGCCGTCTGGGTAAACCCTCAGCATGATGTTCTCCATGGTGGTGTCATGAATGAACGAGCGCTTTGAGTGGACAAAGAAGACATCAGGCACCCAGATCTTCTTCACCAGCCGGGCATCGAACGTACGGCTCATGTTGTTAAGAGAGGGAAAAGCCAGACGCTCATCTTTCCAGTAGTGCCTCAGGTAAAGAGTCATGGTGAAGTCCTGAAGAACAAACAGGAACCATACTCACACCAGCATTCAGATCCAGAGTCATGGATCCAGATGTTCGATAAAACGATGACGTGTTTACCATGTTGACCTCTGAGATGCTGTCTAAACTCTCCACCTGTACGTCGATGCCCACGGGAATGGCAGAGCCTGGAGAAAACAAAACAAAGCAGGTGTGGAAGACTAAAGAGTGAGAGAGTGTGAATAAGGCTGCGCTTTCTCCACCTGCACAGAACAGGTGTGGAACTCGCTGTCTGTGAAATAGGAGAAGCAGAAGTATTGTTTCAAGGGTCTTTGTTTGAGAGGCTACAATGTGATGTCCGACATGGTGAAATACACACCTAAATGTAGGCTAAAGGTCAACACACTAGGTGTCTCATACAGTTGTGACAGGCTTGTTTAAAAAAATTTTCATTTACAACTTAGATTTTGGTTTTAAAGCTCTAGAGTGAAATCGTTGAAACCTTACTGCAGCCAGACTTAATACGCAATATCAGTATTTATTTCATCAGATTTTAGGAGAAGCTTCTAGTCATCTAACTACACGTGTGTGTGTGTGTGTGTGTGTGTGTGTGTGTGTCAGGGCTGAAGCAGTGTTACCGTTAGCACCCTGAAATTAATTTCTTTCCTATAACAGCAAATCCATGAGTGTTTTATTCCTCTTATACCACAATTTGCCCATGACTACAATGTTTTATTTATTAAAGCACAACACATCGATTTTTTTTTTTTGTCTGTTTATAGTTACATTTAATATTGTGGAACCTATGAGAAATTAGTAACGTTCTCACTTACGTTATAGCAGCTATAAACAGTTGTTCCCTCTCCAGCCTCTCTTTTTTTCTTTCTCTCAAAGTTACAGCTCTACCTCGGACTGTTCCAAAGTGCTGACACTGGAGACTCCTTCCATAAATAAGGAGTTAAATAAAGCTCTCTTTACAGAAAACTTCATATCAATGATTACACACGTTTTTAATCCCTTTATGTGGAGCGTTCACTGTACACGGCCCTGTGAAAAGAGCTGTTACTATAGCAACGACAACATATTAGAACGAGAGCATTAATATAAACCTGTGAGAAAGAATTAATCAACACCTTCTGACCAATCAGAATCCAGAAATCAGCAGCGCTTTGGTATAAAGGGAGAATAATAGTGGGCCTAATACTGAACTTTGTGGGACGCCATATTGCACTTTACATGACTTTTACTTTAAGTCTGTGTATTAAAATGATTTTTTAAAAATAGATTTTGGCTAAATGTAAGAATTAAAAGCAGTCAAGAAATCATGTTGCCCTCATCTACAACTAAAACTGTTTCTATGTTTAAGGGATTAAAATCAAAATAGTAAAAATATTTACCTCGAGAACCAGATTTTTTTTTTTATATAGATGACGCAGTAACGCTGTCAGAATAATCATTCCAAAAGGAGAAAAAAAGCTAAATTTCTTAATAAACATGTCTCTTACCACAACTTCTACTCCTTTTACACATTTTACACATTCTTTACAAGACTCTTGTATACAACTATAACAGCTCACACATGTCTAGACACTAATCGTACGGTGTAGTGATCCACAGAGCAGACTAAAGGCAGCTGTGCTGTTCAAGACGTTCACATCTGGTACCGGTTAAAGACGGAGACGGTTTGTGGTTTGAGGTTGTGGTGACGGTGGGAAGTGTGTATTTGTGGACCCGTCAGCGAGAAGGCGTGTCAGTGGGAGAACAAGTAAAGCTTGAGTTGTAAACTTCTAAAGGTTTTTAATCAGCTTCTCAGCAGACAGCTCTGTTTTCAATTAGAGCCGTGTAAGTGTGCTGGTTTGTGGAGCCTGGTGGTGAGGTGTCTGACGAACACGAGCCTGAAACTTCAAACACACAGCGGGGAAGATGAAAAGCACTGGAGCTCTGACTTACACAACAGGATCGTGACAGCTTTGGGCAAAATCCTTCAGCTAACCGGATGGGAAAAAATATGAGGGAAAAAAATGTAGAGGGAGTTTCTTATTATTATATTACAGGTGAGTGCAAAAGTTTGTGTGCCCTAAGGACAAAATAAAGAATACAAAGAAATTTAGTGTGTTGGGTTTCACTTTCACAAGCATGATCATTGATAAATATTTCCTTTTCCATCCTTTTAAACTTTTTCCTTTGGTTCAGTTTTTGTCATATCGTTGTCTTGTTATGTGATACATTTAGGAAGAAATAAAACACAACAGGAGTTGCTGTTAACACCATGAAGTTGATTTGTATAACAGCACGTCCCAGAGTGTTTTATTAATCATATAGCACAGCAATTTATCAGTGATTACAATTTTTATTTATTAAAGAATGCCACAACATATTTTTTGTCAGTTTATATTTGTGCTTAATGTTTTGGAACGTCCATGAAACAAGTTCTCACTTCCGTTATAGCAGCTATAAACAGCCGTTCCCTCACCAGCCTCTCTTTATTCTCTCACGTGACGTTAATAAGACAAAATAAACACATCACCAAGAAACCTCAAAGCGTAAACTCCTCTGTCCTGAAGATTTCAGAAAACTTAGTTAGACTTTACCTGTTACAAAGCGCTGACACTGGAGACTCCTTCCATAAATATTAAATAAACATCTCCTTACAGAAAACTTCACCATATCAACAGTAATACATTTTTATTTGTTAAATATCAACAAGTTTCTTTTTTTATTGTTTTTTTTTTTTGCTAAGTTTTATGTGGATCGTCTGCTATTGAGCACCTTCTGACCAATCAGATTTGTCTGATTTAAATGTCATAAGAACCTCATATTCACTTGGAATAAAGGGTTCCTCAGTGATTCTTTGAATAGTTGAGAGTTCTTCACTTCTCAGAGCTCTTTCTGACTGAGACACACTCTGTAATAGGGTTCTAAATAGAACGTTTAAGGAGAAACAAACCGAAGGGAGTGGAGATGTGCTGGAAATTGTGTTTCTACTCCTTTTACTTCTTCTCTAACCTGAAATTAAATGGTTCTTTTTTTTCTATGCTGCTCCTGCTTTAACAAACCTGAACCATAATCCAGATTAACACCCATGAACGTACATCTGTGACTCAGGTATCTGTTGTCTGAATTGTGTGGCACAGAATCTGGGTCAGCTCTAAATTTAGGACATTCGGGTTATAACGTTTGGATTTTGACCAGTTTTGTGTGTTTCTTGTGAAATGAAAAGCGTGATGATGGAAATCGGAGACAATCAGTGAAGTCTCAGAGGAGTTCTTGTCGTGGATTCTGACCTCCAAATCCAGGTCGCATGGCAAAGTCGTGTTCCTCGATCCTCAGCAGCTGCTCGGTTTTGATCAGGAGCGACTTGGTGCTGTCCTGCTTTTTTAGCTTGTAGTCAATCCGGCTAGGTGTGAGAGAGAAAAAAGGGGTCAGGGATTAAAGCGATGAAACGTAATCCACCTAAACACAAGCTGGAATTATTCTTACTTAAGTTGTACAGAGTAAAGTAACTACACTTTATTACTACATTTAATGATCATTCTACTGAATTTGTAACTTTTACTTCTTATATTTTTCATTTAGACTTTACAAATTAATATTGTACAACACAGCGCTCCTGAATTCTGGATTGTGATTGGTCAGAAGGTGTTGATTAATTCTCTATAACAGCAGCTCTGACAGTAGTGCAGCTGCAAATCACAGGTTTATATTAATATTAATCCAGTACATTACCGTTTCTATAGTAACAGCTCGTTCACTGGGACTTGGTTAAATGTTTAAAAAACGCGTGTGAGCGTTGATACGTCGAAGTTTTCTGAAAGGAGACATTTATTTCTTTATCATTTATGGAAGGAGTCTCCAGTGTCAGCGCTTTGTAACAGTCAGAGGTAAAGCTGTAACTTTTCCGACGTCTTCAGGACAGAGGAGTTTACGCTCCTTTGCGGTTTCTCGGTAACATGAAAAGCTGCATTTTTAAAAAGAGATAAAAATGAGGCTGGTGAGGGAACGACTCTGTTACATTTATAGCACCCAATTGTGTTTGCATACCAAGTATTATGATCTGGATCTCGAGAAATGAAGGAGCTTCCATTTAGGGCTGTGTTTATCAGGTTGCGTAAATGAACAGGATTCTCTCCGAGCGACAGATAAAGCCGGGCCGTTACCAGGAGATAAAGCAGCTGCTGCAAAACAAACACTAAAATAAACGTTGCTGTGATACGAGCCCTAAAGTCATCTTTCCCTCAGTGTGCTGCAGAGCGAGCAGGACATTTACAGCCATGCTGCTTTCAGAGAAGAAACACTGAAGAACGTTGAAGTTTCACGTCTCTGTGCACGACAATGTGTAGATTATTCATTTTATTTTTCTAGTAATTGTGGCATAATTCACTGACACACGCATAATATTTTTTACTCTTTTGTTTATTTTCCTGTTTTCTTCTGTTTTTTTCTCTCCTTTTTTCTTTTTATCCTTTCACTTCCTTTTCTTACCTGGTCTATTGGTCTATTTTCTCTCATTGTTTTCTTTTCTTTTTTATTTTTCACCTCTTCCATTTATTTCCTTCTTTTTTCTCTCCTTTTAGAATTCTTTAATTGTTTTTATTGTTTACTTTCTATTTTTTCTTTCCTTCTTTTTTCTCTTCTCTCTCTTTATAAGGAATAAAACTCTGTGTGTTGTTCCATTATAGGAAAATAATCAACAACGGGGTGATGTGATGAAGTATAGTTAATGTTAACACCCTGATCATTTTCCTAAAAGAGCACATCCCCAAGTGTTTTATTCCTCTTATACCACAGCAATTTACTAACAAATCACTTTTTACTTTTTATCGATTTATAGTTACCTTTAATGTTGTTCCTGTTATAAGACAGACATGCACACATGGTAAATAAATGTCTCCTATAGATTTTAGAACGAGTGCATTAATGTAAACCTGTGATTTGCAGCTGCACTACTGTCAGAGCTGCTGTTATAGAAAATTAATCAACTCCTTCTGACCAATCACAATCCAGAATTCCACAGCGCTGTGGGATAAAGTGTTTTAATGGTGTTAATGTTTGAGGTTTTAGTGCATTTTGGAGTGCAACAAAAAAGAAAAAAACTAAAAAATGGTTTGAGGAGCCACAAAAATACAAAATAAAATGTTACTGAGTCGCATTTTTTGGATTCCATAATCATCTGGATCTCTAATTAACACACGTCAGTGATTCTAAGGCATTTTAAGTCTGTGTGTTTTTTAATGTTCCTTTGCACCGCCATGTAAAGTGCAGATTAAAAGCAGAAGGTTTTAGGCTTCCCTCCTCGTCTGAGGGCTAATTAGCAAGGACGAGGATCAGAAACCATCACTGCATAAAGCCAAGATCGAAACCACGAAGGAAATAACATTTTAACCGACCATCAACACCCCCTTCCTAAACTGCCTTGAATTGCTTTAGTAAAGTAGATAAATAAATAAATGAAACCTCTGTAATTACTCACAATTTCATGATTTCAGAGCAAAGACTAGAATAGAGTGAGAAGAAAAACACAAGGAGATTTACATATAAAATAAAAGAAACAGTTTCGTCCCCAGATCTCCCCAGATTTACCCCAGGTGTTTGTTCTTGGCGTGTTCTCCCAGGTACACGTCCTTGTTCTTCCTGCGGTTTGGGTGGCGGTGGTTAAGCAGCGTGACGGGCCACAAGCAGGCCAAACACAGCACCCTCAGGCTCAACAGAATCAACCTCATGCTCAAGCCGAAGTCTGGACCTTCTCCTTTTCTTCAAAACCTTCAGGTCGTGTCACGGGCTTCCAGAGACGCTCGGGAAGGTCAGCGTGGTTCTGGTGCTCCGTCTCGGCCATCACCTGACCCCAAAAGAAACTAGTTTAATCTAGTGTTATCTAGAGAGATGCAGAAATGTCGATGCAAAAAGATCAGTGAGAAAGCCGATCAGCATGCGTGACTGGTCTTTTCAGTCTGAATCTGAGCTTCTCAACATCTGTCGTCTCAGAGCGTCCGGCAGGTCTGTGGCTCGCTCTGTGGTTCACTCTGGAAGATCACACTCCAGACACTCACACTCCGGATGCTCGTACTCCCGACGCTCACACTCCGGACGCTCACACTCCGGACGATCACACTCCGGACGCTCACACTCCGGATGCTCGCATGACTCACAACAATACGATTTCATTCTCACAGTAATGAAAGACTGGAATTAATTCCATCCTGAAATCCTCTTATGTCAGGCCACTGAAATCTTTCTGTAACCTACAAACAGCCCAGGGACCACACACACACACACACACACACACACACACACACACACACACACAGTGCTGCCTCTAATCAGGATTTTCATAGAACAGGACCAAATGTGTGTTAGTTCAGTTTAGGGACAGTGAATACTGTGTACCACATACGTGCACACACACACACACACACACACACACCATCAAGAAATAAAGAAAATAAAGAAAATACATCATACTTCTTCTTTCAGGGAGCTTTGAAGCAATCCCTAGATTTTTAAATAAATAAATAAATAAATAAATAAACAGTGATTGACAGGGTGGTGTGATGAAGCAGAGTTACTGTTAACACCCTGGAGTTGATTATTTTCCCATAACCGCATGTCTCTGAGTGTTTTATTCCTCTTACACCACAGCAATTTACCAGCCATTTACCAGCAATTTTTCTTTTTTCTAATCTTCCTTTTCTTTCTTTCTTTTTTCCTCTTTTCTCTTCTTTCTCATTTGTGTAGTTTTTCTTCTTCTTAATTTTTTCCTTTCTCTTCCCTTTCTTTCATTCTTTTTTCTCTTTTTTCCTTAATTTTTAATTAAAAAATGTTCTTTTTAAAAGGTTTCTTACTTCACTTTTTTCTTTTCCTCTCTTGAATCTTGAGTAAATTTCAGCTTTTTTTCATTTCTTGTGCCAAAATTCATGAACTCTATTCCATGAACAAACTGTAAAAATGTTTGTAAACCTCGTAAATCATCACACTCGCACATTTCCTATTAGTTTGAAGGGTTTATGAATTTTCTGTATAAAACTTTAATATTTTTATTTAAAATTTTAATATAAAAATATCTTAGTTTATTAAATAATGATTACCAGAGGATTTAGTCAGGTTTATAAAACTGTAAACTTGTAAATATGTGCAGAAGTTTTGGCACTCACATTCAGAAAAACACACAAAGAAGAGCAGAACGAGGCTTTAGTTCGGGTTAGAAGCGAAAAAGCAATGAATAGGTGGTGATGTAATCCTGCCCTTTGACCTTTTACCCCGTGTTCAGCTCAGAAAAGATGATTTAGACTTTACAGATGTGAAGCAAGTTATCATGTGAAGCACTTCATGTGCCAGATGTGTAATCTGTTATAACTTGCTTCACATCTGTAAAGTCTAAATCATCTTTTCTGAGCTGAACACGATGTTAGAAACCGTGTTCTCATAATGTACACGGTTTCTTCATAATTATATCATCTCTGTAAATTTTTCATTTTTCTCCGTTTGTTCGTTCCTGTCAAACTGCGTTTTAGTTTGGATTTGGTAAAGTGCATATGTTCCTTCCTGTTCTTCTCTCTTTTTTCTGTTTACTATCCTTTGTATTTTCTCTTTCTTTTTAAATTTTTGTCTTTCCCTTTGTCTTATTTTCTCATTTTTCTCCTTTTCTCTTTTCATTTTCATACTTCCTCTCCCTTTTCATTCCTTCTTTTCTCTTTTCTTATTTATTCATCCTTCTTTTTAATCTTTTCTATCTTCCTTTTCTTGTCCCCTTTTTCTTTTTACCTCCTTTTCTATTTCTATTTTTTGTTTTTCTTCTTATCTTTTTTCTTTATTTTCTTTCCTTCTTTTTTCTCTGCTTTATTATTTTTTCAATTTTTCCATTCTCTTTCTTTTCTTTCTCTCTTTGTCTCTTTTCTCTCCTTTTTATTTATTTATTGGTTTATTTTTTTCTTTCATTTTTTAATTTCTTAATTTTTTCTTTTACATTTCTTCTCTTACTTTTCCTTCCTTCTTTTTCTCTTTTTTAAATTTAAATTTTTCCTTTCTTTTTTCCTTCTTTTTCTTTTTTTCTCTTCTGCTCTTTAATGGTCTGTAAAAATGTAACTGTATATATTTTTAACAAAATCTTTACTGTCCTCTGAGGATGACGGTGAAGAAGATGGTGGTGGGTTAAAAAGAAAGAAAGAAAGCACTACTGTGAACATTGCCTAGATGTGAACATAGATGTCATAAGACTTACATAGGTGAACTTATCAGTTTTCAGTGACACTGTTTCCATCACCGGAAGAAAGGATGCAGTGCGAGCGAGAGAGAATGATGGAGAGATATAAAAACAGTATGTGGTCTAATCTGGTGGATTACAGCCTGATGATCTGATGACACACACTCTGCATGTCACGGCCGCAACCAATCACATCACAGCATGCGTGTTCTCCTCACCACGTAACCTGAGATTAGAGATTCATTTTCTCTCCTCGAGTACAGGTTGTATGGTTGTCATGTGCTGTAACCGGGTTCTCATTGTCCTGGTTAAGAAATCCAACAATCCCGTGCGGTTTACAAGCTAATTTCTGAGCGTATGCGCTATCACCATGAACAATTACAACCTCAACGTTTCCCTGAACTGAGAAAAGATCTGAACGCCTGTTTACTACAAACTCACTTAATATGGATGTCTAAGGTCAGCTCTCAAAGTGAAATGTTTAAAATAAAATGCAAATTCAAACCTCTAGCTGTTCACATGAGAATGATGTGAGAGAAAATCTCACCAAAGCTGTTTATGTAACATTTATGGAAGGAGTCTCCAGTTTCAGAGGTAAAGCTGTAACTTTAAGTTTCCCGACATCTTCAGGACAGACGAGTTTACACTTTTTTTACGGTTTCTCAGTAACACGACAATGCGATTATTTTTTATTATCATCTGGAGAGAGAAAAAAGATTGGCTGGTGAAAGAATGGCTGTTTATAGCTGCTATAACGTAAGGGTTAACAGGAACTACTACATCTACATTAAATGTAACTATAAACAGATAAAAAGCAGGACACGTCAGTCGTTAATAAACAAAAATGGCAATTGTTGGTAAATTGCTGTGGTATACCCTCACGGTTCCCTAAGTAAAGGCCACAATGTAAAACTCTGTGCTGTAGCGCCACCATCAGGCTGATAGAACTCAGCTCTCTTGGTGCTTGGCCCCCTTAATTACAGGCCAAAACATTCTTTCATGAATCTATGTGATTTTTATGGAAACAATGTTCTATTTCATGACTCTAAGAACTTTTTCTGATAACATTTTCTCTCTGAATATACTGATATTTTGCATACAGTGGATGTATGGATGCTGTAGATTTGTACCTTAGAGCTGCTGTTGTCATTATAAAGACTGTCATGTGCTCGTCCCAGGACTCTCATTCATAAGCTGCACTTACCAAAGAAATCAGAAGAAAAATGTGTACGATTCATGGATCACAAAATATAGGCTAAAACATAAAAAACCTGCACTATAGCGCCACCATCAGGCCATCGGACTCATCTCTCTTTGGTGCTTGGCCCCCTAATTATGGACCAAAAGGTTTTTTATGAATCAATGTTGTTTTTTTTTTTGGTTTTTTTTTTTACAGAACCAAAAGTAGATCTGCTATTGCATTACTCTAAAAACAAATCTTTTCCTAAGCATGTGCACGCACGCAAAATGTCATCACGATGACCAGTCATGGTTTAGATTTCAGGATGTGCTTTTCTGTGTGTGTCTGAGTTTCGTTATTTAATCTGGTCCACTGAAGGAAGTGTAACTAAACTCCACCCACGAGGAGGAGGCGTGCGAAGTGAGTAATTGCTTTTCTTGTGCCGTTGCACTGCTGATATTTTTAGGGGTGTGTTTGGGAAAGAAACCTGTCCATCTCGTCGCAACTGAATTCCCCATTCCTATCAACAAACAGCAGCTGCTCCCTTCAGAAGTCACACACACACATGTAAGTAAACTTTATTTAACTTTTCCTTTTTAATCATAGAGAGTGCTACAGAATAAGAACACTGAGTTTAAATCACAAAGTGAGAACACACTAGTGAGTTCATTCTGTTAAAATCAGGACAGTGTGACAGTTACACAGTTATATCTGATGATTAATAACTCCAGTCTGATTGTGTGATTTTAATGTTGATATTTAATGTGTTTTTAAAGAATCTGATCTGATAAGAAAGATTTTAAATACTGAATCCTTAAAGAACCTGTAAAGAACCTTTTTTTTTCTAAGCGCGCACCAAGTACCAACAGCTAAATGTTGCATTATGCAGTCCACATGCTGAAGAACCCTCTCTGATAGAGAAACACTCTGCTGTAGGGTTCCACATACAACATTTAAGTGTTTCCCCAAGAGAGACAACTGAAGAACCCCTAAAGGTTCTAGATTAAATGTTTATTTCAAAGAGTGTACCAAGCGTGTAACATTAAACTCCTTCTAGGTATTAACTAGCCATAATTTGGGGGTTTGAACCGCACAATTACCCCGTTACTAAACACACTCTTTAAAAAAAAAGGGTTCTTCAAGGGTTCCTTAACATCTGGATTGCATAATGAAGGGTTCTTATCTTCCTGAAAGGGTTCTACTCTGAAACATAAACAGTTCTAGGTATTAAGAAGAAAGTAATGAGCCATGATTTGGAGTTTGTTCCACACACTTACCCAGTTACTACACACACACTCTTAGGGAAAAAAAAGTTCTTCAAGAGTTTTAAACCCATTAAAATGTTTTTAAACTTTATTTAAAATCACCTGAAATCAGGAAGAAGGTGTCTATTTTATAAAAATAAAACTATTTTTCCCTGAAAGTGACACTAAATCCAATCTCATTCTAGAGCAGATAACTATCCAATCCATGACCATGCCACTGTGAAGGAATTGTGAATAGTTAAACATCTGTATGTTTTTCTTTCTTTACATTAAACTGTGCAAATTACCGTCATTACTGAGGTTTGGCAGCGTGACAGCAGCAGTTAACTTGGGGGAAAAAACATGGCCGAAGGCCAATAACTGGTGAAAAAAAACAGCATTAGCTCTGCATCTGGCTTTTTTCTTCCCTCTTTGCTCTGATCACGAACAGCTGACGAGTCTGAGGTTATGTCTAGAAGTTTATGATAACGGCATGCTGATGCATATTTGTTCATATTATTACTGCTGTGACAAACACATAAATATTTTAGAAGGTGTTAATGATGCATGTGAATCATACACGTGAGGTTACGTAATTAAAAACGTGCTCAGTAATGACACACACTGTACACTAACAAACAGCACAGTGATAAATTAGACAGGAAAAGTTCAGAACAAAATAAATAAAACAAAACAGAATGGAACAGATTTGTAACGGGAATGTAGTTACAGTTAGAGAGAGACAGAGAATAAATAATGTTTGCTTCTTCAGAATATGAAAATAGGTTTCTTAAATCTAGATCTAGATCTGTTCTTTTTTTTCTGTGTTGGAATTAAATCCAGTGAAACCTGTTTACTGTCTCAGCCTTCAGTTTCTCACCGAGAAAATTCCTGATCGCTTTTTGTATTTTTTTTTTTATATCCTGGAGTTAAAGTCTTTCATGTTTCTTCATTTGTCCCTCTACAGAACATTTAAAGCTTCTATGTGGAAACCTACAACAGCGTTTCTCTGCCATAAAAGGTTCCAAATAAAACCTGTTTCCCATTTAAAGAGTTTGTCAATTACCAAGAGTACAATTTTAAACATCTGACAGGTTCTAGGTATTAAAAAGAAAAAACGTACTGGGATTAAAGTCAATTTAAAGAATTAAGTAATGATTAACTAAAAAGAAAGCATAGTCAAAAATAATAATAATAATAATAATAATTGTTGCTGTTGTTTTATATATATATGTAAAACATCTTTCTTTTTAATAAAAAAAATAAATTGTGATCCGATCGTCCATTGTTCCTGGGATAGGACCCAAATCCGAAACAACCCTGACCAGGATAAAGGTCTTACTGCAGGTTCTTTAAGGATTCAATGGATGAACTCTAGACTAGGGTTCTACTTCGAAACCTTTCCAATAGTAGAACACTATTCTAGGTTTCTACATGACAAGGATTCCTCCAGAAAGACAACTGAAGCACCATTAAGGGTTCTAATCTTTTTCTTACAAAGTAAACACAGCAATTTCGCAATCAGAGGTTGATACTGGATCGCAGTTTCCTCTGAGCTTTCTGAAAACTTCTTCTATAATTAAAAGAAAAAACAGTACTATGTACTGACTATGAGAAAAGGCAAATACTCTAGAACAGAAGAATAAGTATGCATAAATGCTTGATTATTTTTATTTTAAATGTTGTGGATGTAGTAACACCTCTGTCCGACATGTTCACACCACAGAGCATCAGCGATGAAAAGAACAGCAGCACACGTCTGGACTTGCGTGCTTTTCATGTGGTTTCTTAAAAAGACAGATGGAAAAACTCAAGGTGAGATCATATGACATTTCTGTTTAAGGTGTAGCAGTGTAAAAAAAAAGTGCTGTGTCACTACCGATAAGATCTTCACACGTAGAGGAAACGGTGCGATAAAACCGCTCAGAAAGAAGTCAAAACAAAGTCAAAACACAACTGTGTGAAGATATTTCCATACAGGATCTCATGAATAATTTGTTTATTATTATTATGACAAAAAGCAGTAAAGAGAGGTTCCTTCTGGTTCTCGGTTTTTCCTGTATCACAGTGTGGAAAATGTGAAAGTCATCGTTAGTCATCAGAGTTGCGTAAAAACAGGCTCTGATTTCATATCGTATAAACAAATCTGCATCTGATTAATCAAACAGTCATACAACATTCAAACAAATACTGAATCAGCTTCAGCTGCATGGAAACAAGCTGCTATTGTTTACATATTATATGCATATGACACGCCCCCAATTTACATATATTCATCTCATTTACATAAATGTCCTAATTACTGTAGGTGTTGCAGTAGTGAACCAATGAAAGGAAAGCTTTCTATTAAAATTCAATGGAAAATCTGAGGAATAAGAAGTTGAACAAATAAAGAAACCATTATTTCATATAAACGAAATATTAAAAGAAATTAATCAAACAGTGAAAAATGGATTTCTGAAATGAATACAATTACAGCATGTTTTAGTGTTTTGAAGTTAGCCTATATATCCTCAAAATACATGTGATAACTCTTACGTCTTTATGTTTTTTAGACAAATTCACCAATTAAAATACATTTAAATTTAATTTGACTACTTTAAATGTAAAAGTTCACACACTCTGACCAAGCATGAGTTTGATCATAAAGATCATACACCAACGATAAACTCTGAATTCGCATATGTGGTTTTTTATTATTACAATCAGCTTTAGCTGTAAGTAACTTTAAATAAATGAAAAAGGGCCACTTTGGCTAAAATCTGATTAAATTCAGCAGCAATGTGCTACAAAACCGTTTGATTGAAGACAATCCAGAAGATCAGGGAGATTCTATGATACTCTGTGACTGGCAGTGAATTCACAAAATAAAAATAATGTTGCTTAGAGATGGCTTTTATGATCTTAGGCTTGAATCCAACATCATTTATCTTCATGACTGATCGTAATTATTACCATACTCTCGGGTGCAGCGTTTTCTTTCTCAAGTGTCACGCTCTCCAAAAATGTTTTTGAAGGCTCTGTATTAACATTTTTTGGTTAGACTTCAAACAATAATTTCAAGTTACATAGTAAATCAGACTTTTTATTTGGCTAGATTTGTGTAACTTAATTCTAATTGTAATGTCTTCTTCTACACTTTTTTTCCTGAGGGTGTAAAAATTGTAAAAAAAAAAAAAAACAAAAAAAAACACACACCATTGTGCAAAACACATTAGCATTTTAACCCCACTGAGTGACTGAATGTTTAGAACAGTCATAACAGTGGAACATGATAGTGATATTGCATAATTTCAGATCTACATTAAAAAACTTTTCATGTACTTTTTAATGTAAACATTTACTTTTAACATGCGCATGAAAGAAAATGACAGAAACCCCTGTTCCTGTTAAGAACCTACAGGAATGTAGAAGGGAATAACTCAGATTTCGTATTTGGCTCGGATTTCAACCCAATTATCAGTAATCCTGAAATGAAAGACGGTCCTTCTGTAGAGGATTAGACAGAAAAAAGGAGCATGTTGAAGAGCTTTAAAGTTAACCCTGATATATTTTTGTTCTTTCTTCTATCAGATGTGCATATAACCTGTCAGTTTTCTGAGGACTGCGTCCTCCCCTGCAGCTTTACCCCCTCAGGCGGGGAGGAGATCCGCTGGTTCAGACAGGACGTCCTCATTTACAGTCATCCACAGAGCACAAACTGGCACGACAGGCTTTTTATGGACAGGACGTCTATTTCAGCACGTGAGCTGTCGCTTGGGAATGCGTCACTCGTCCTACAGCGCTCTGTCCTGAGCGACAGGGGGCGCTACAGGTGTCAAGTGACGAAGGGTGAAAAAACAGACGAGTACTTTGTCGTACTTAAAGTGGAAGGTGAGTTACTGTTGCCAGCCCAAACAACACGTCCTGAAGTCTTCTATTCCTCTTATACCACAGCCACTTTTCAATGATTCCACATTTTTATTTATTAAAGAACAACTTTTAATCCTTTCGTACTTACATTTAATGTTGTGAAACAAGTTCTCACTTACATTATAGTAGCTATAAACAGTCGTTCTCTCATCAGCCTCTCTTTTTTCCCTCTCTCTCTCGTAGCATCTTGTTCTGTTACCACGAAACCGCAAAGTTACAGAGCACTGACACTGGAGACTCCTTCCAACAATAAGGAGTTACATAAACATCTCCTTACAAAAAAAAAGACATTATCATATCAACGATTAGACATGTTTTTTAATCCGTTTTTAATCTCGTCCACCGTACAAGTCCCTTTGAATGAGCTGTTACTATAGAAACATATTAGAACAAGTGCATTAATATAAACGTGTGATTTCCAGAAAATTAACCAACACCTTCTGACCAATCAGAATCCAGAATTCAACAACAACAGCTGTTCTATTAAAATGTTTAAACTTTACACATTAGGCTAAAAACACAGTTTAACCATATCCTTATCTACCACTTTTTTCCAGCTCCTATCCGCTCAGTGAATCTGGAGATCACTCGTCTGAGTGGTTATGAAGAGGTCAAGTGCTCCACGTGCGATGTTTACCCCGCTCCTCACGTCTCCTGGTCCACTGATCCGCCCACGCCGATAGAGAAACTCAAATACACAACAAGAAAAATGGCTGACAAACAGGGGCTGTACATCATGGAGAGTAAACTGAAGAGGCTGGGACAGCGTAGTGACCTCACCTACATCTGTACCGTTAACTCGTCCTCTGCTGCTCAGACGTGGACCACATCACTGACCGAGACAGGTCTGATCATCGTTTATAATCAATAAGTGTTTATTCTAACTCGCATACACTCTGTTTACATTTGGAGATTATCCACATAAAAAAAATTTAAAAAGTCTAAATACAACCAAGTTACATTTAAAACAGATTTAAGCTGCTTTTACACTTTTTTTAAGTGTCTTTGTGCTGATATGAAAAAAAAAACTGGCTCATGTGATGCATACACTGTAACCATGTCCACACAGGCATCTAGCTATTACAACCTAACTCACAAATATTATTATTAATAACCATAAAGTCTACATTTGTTTTTCAACATTTAGTCTAATGAGTAGATAAAAGCTTGTCTGAGTTTTGGCTTTGGAGATAGAAAGTTAATGTCAAGCAAAGTTAACATTAGATAGCAATAAATATCCCAAAATTAACAAAATAGTTAACTGTAGTTACACTTAAGATTGAATTATTGACATTGAGATAGCTCAGATTGAACATATCGCTAAGCCTCATATCCCTCACTAACAAGGTTATTTTTAATACTGGCACATAAAAAGAGTTTGACTTTTGACATCAGGTCCATAAGTATTTGGACAGTGACACAATTTTCATAATTTTGCCTCTGTACGCCACCACAATGGATTTGAAATGAAGCAATCAAGATGTGATTGAAGTGTAAACTTTCAGCTTTAATTCAAGGGGTTTAACAAAAATATTGCATTAACTGTTTAGGAATTACAGCCATTTTTTACAGAGTCCCTCCATTTTCACAGGCTCAAAAGTAAATGGACAATTGACTGATAAGCAGTTTCATGGCCAGGTGTGGCCTGTTTTCTCCTCATTTCATGACAAATTAAGGAGATAAAAGGTCTGGAGTTGATTCCAAGCGTTGAACTTGCATTTGGTAGCTGTTCATGGGAACTCTCAATATGCGGTCCAAAGAAGTGTTGGTGTTGAAGTGAAGGAGGCCATCATTAGGCTGAAAAACCAAAACAGACCTATCAGAGAGATAGCAGAAACTTTAGGAGGGCCAAATCAACAATTTGGTACATTCTTAAAAAGAAGGAATGCACTGGCGAGCTCAGCAACACCAAAAGGCCTGGAAGACTACGGAAGACAACTAAAGTGGATGATTGTATAGAATGCTTTCCTTGGTGAAGAAATATCTCTTCACAACATCTAGCTAAGTCCAGAACACTCTGGAGGAGGTAGGCCTATCATTGTCAAAGTCTACAATCAAGAGCCACCTTCATGAATGTAAATACAGACGGTTTACCTCAAGATGCAAACCGCTGGTAACACTCAAGAACACAAAGGCCAGATTAGACTTTTAAAAAAAAACTAAAAAAAAAGAGCCTGGTCAGTCTTGATGCAAGATTAACTCGTACCAGAATGATGGGAAGAGAAGATTATGGTGAAGGAAAGGAAGGACTCATGATCCAAAGCATACCACATCATCCGTCAAACATGTGGAGGCAGTGTTATGGCATGGGCATGTATGGCTGCCAATGGAACTGGGTCACTGGTGTTTATTGATGATGTGACTGCTGAATGAAGTAGCAGGATGAATTCTGAAGTGTATAGAGCTACTTTCTGCTCAGATTCAGTCAAATGCTGCAAAACTGATAGGACAGAGCTTCACAGTACAGATGGATAATGACCCAAAACATACCGCGAAAGCTACCCAAGAGCTTCTTAAAGCAAAGAAATTAAATGTTCTTAAATGGCCGAGTCAGTCACCTGACCTCAACCCAACTGAGCTGCTTTTCACTTACTGAAGATACAACTGAAGGCAGAAAGACCCACAAACAAACAGCAACTGAAGATGGCTGCAGTAAAGGCCTGGCAAAGCAGCTCAAGGGAGGAAACTCAGCATTTGGTGATGTTCATGGGGTCCAGACTTCAGGCAGCCACTGACTGCAAAGGATTTGCATACAAGTATTAAAAATAATCTTAATATTTATGATTGTTAGTTTGTCCAATTACTTTTGAGCCTGTGAAAATGGAGGGATGCTTAAAAAATGGCTGTAATTCCTAAACAGTTAATGCAATATTTTTGTTAAACCCCTTGAATTAAAGCTGAAAGTCTACACTTCAATCACATCTTGATTGCTTCATTTCAAATCCATTGTGGTGGTGTACAGAGGCAAAATTACCAAAATTGTGTCTCTGTCCAAATACTTATGGACCTGACTGTGTGTGTGTGTGTGTGTGTGTATATACAGTGTATATACAGTATATATATATAAATGGCATGCATTCCTCAAGCAACACGAGTGTCGTTTAGGCAAAAGGTTCGGAAAATCATTTAATTTGTTAGTTGACTAAAAGTAGAACACTGACTCTTAAAGATTTTAGTGCTGATCTTTTTTTTTCCCTTCAAATGCATAAATACTATGAAAATGTAAACACTATTTGCACAGAGGTTTGTTCTAACATCCCTATTTTACACATTTCTGGTATTTCTTTCAGTTCACAACAATGTCACAGTCACATCGAAGTTGTACTCGTTCTCCACCTGGACTGAAATAACCTCAGCTGAAGGTCAGGACATCACCATCCCCTGCAGAAGCCCCTGGAACCTGCAGAACTTTACACTGACCTGGTCCTTCACCAGAGCAAACACGTCCACCGTCATCTGCACTTACAACAGCAAGACGCAGCTGATCTCCAACCACTGGAACGGTACGGCGTGGCTCGAACCCCAGCGCATACAGGAAGGCGACGGATCCCTGCGACTGCGCGGGGTTCACAGCCTGGAACACATGGGAATGTACACCTGTAACATCTCAGCGCTCCAGAAGAGCCACGTTGGACAAACCAGGGTCGACATTACTTCACTGCGTTCTGAAAGTACAGTACAGTATAATAGCAGTTTATCTGATTTCCATTTCAACTCTGAGTTTCTGAAAAATATAGGTAAAGTTCTTCACGACAAACTTTGACGTTGGCTTGACAAAGCCAGTCTGAATGTTTGAAGATAGTTTGAATTTGAAAGAAAGAAAGAAAGAAAGAGGGATAGACAGACAGTTACTGGTAGATAGATAGATGACAAATTGAGTGACACAAGTAGAAAGTTAGATGGAGTGAGAGAGTGACACAAGTAGATAGATGGAGAGATTGTGTTATTAGTAGAAAGATAGAAGAAGTGAGAGAGTGATACGGGTAGATCGATAGAAAGAAATATGGAGAAAGAGAGAGAGAGAGACAGAGAGAGTGTGTGTGCCACTGGTAGATTGATAGAGCGATGGATGGAGAGAGAGTGTTATTAGTAGAAAGACAGAAGGAGTGAGAGAGTGATACAGGCAGATTGAAAGAAAGAAGAGAGAGAGAGAGAGAGCTACTGGCAGATTGATAGAGAGATGGATGGAGAGAGTGTGTGGCACTGATAGAGAGATAAATGAAGTGAGAGTCTCTGTTACAGGATCATTGACAGTGAGAGAGAGAGAGAGTGTGGAATCTTGAATATTCCGAGTCAGGCTCTGAACATTCCCTCAATGTAAGTGAACAGGAGTTTTTGGGATTTTTGATCGTCCGCTACGGAAAAACTGTAAGTCTGTTCAGTTAGAAAAAATACAGTCTGAACAGTCTGATCAGCCGGGTTTGGTGTTTAGTGAATGTAGCTTGAAAGGTTTAGGAGTTATAACAGTCAGAAACTTTCAATGGAAGTGAATGGGAAGTTTGGCCACTTCCAGTTTCCATATCGGGAATACCGTAATTCCGATCAGTTAGAAAAGTCACACACAAAGTCAGAACAGGCTGAAGGTCTGTGGCGAGTTTACTGCATGTAGCTTGAAAGCTCTGGGAGGAGTAGAGGGTAGAAATTTTGGGTCTCATAATAATATAATGTCCCATAATGACTCCAGGTCACTGTGTAGATTTAATCCCATCTGAATAAGGCTATACATTAACATTATGTTTAACACACACACACACACACACACACACACACACACACACACACTGGATCTCATTTATTAATCTTGTGTGTAAACATATTCGTGGCCAGATTGAGCTGAAAATCTTCACCAGACTCACTAAAGTTTCTGATTCTCTTCAATTTCAATCAATCAGCCATAAAAATGACCAAACACATTCACAGCATTTAGATTTTTATCTCCACCCAAAAAAACTCCATAAAAAGCAAATCTCACAAAGAGATAAAAACGACAAAATGATGATTAATGTCATGATAGGGCCAAAAAGGCACTGAACTACATCACCCATCAGCCCCAGCATGTCACATGACCATGTCCCGTCACGCCTCACACCTGATCACTCACACCTGTTCTGTGTTACTCCTAATAAGCACCTCGATTTAAGTTCTGCTTTCTGTGGTTCATTGGCAGGTTTTTGTCGTTGTCGTGTGGGCTGCAGCCTTGCTCGTAATCTGCTCAGCTCTGCCTTGTAGCTGTTATTTATGTTCATGGTTCTGGTTGTTTGTGTTGCACTTGCACTTTTTATACAACAAAATCTGCACTTGCATCCGCTGTCTCTTCGAAATCATGACACCTAAACGGTATTAGAGTGCCTCCTAAGTGCAGCATGCTCTAAAACTTCCAGCAGTGAGATTTCAACATGAAACCTTTAAGTGAAGAAATTTTCCTCTGAGGAACTTTCTGTGTAAACAACACACTAAATAATATTCTTTATGTGCATCATGTACAGTGGGGTCCAAAAGTTTTAGACCAGTTTGAAAATATGGATTTTTTTTTCTTTAAAACTGGAAATAAAAAGAAATTTTTAGAATTTTGAAAGAAAGAAAAATGCTCAATATCTTGAACTTTCAGTATTGAAGATTCTGCACTATTTCTACTGAAACTGGAGCACATTATAATAATATATTAATATAATATAAGATATTGATCGTGTTTAACTCCTTCCTACTGAAAGGTCAGATTTTCCTCGAGTCTTGAGCTTGATTACATGTTGTCATTAGATCAGGGAATCTCAAACTAGTCACTTAATTTACAAAATGGAGTCATGAGAGAAACTCACAATCTCCTCTTTTGTTTTATTCATTTATTTTACAGATTAATATCACAAATCTCTAATTATGGAGCTGGACTTTGTGTGCTGCTATTTTGAAATTAATGTTACAGTGAAATGTCACAATCAAGCAGGTCGTGTTTAAACGTGTACGTGTAGATGATGTTTTAGCTTTAGAACATCGAGTGACTTTCACTCAGTGGAACAACAGATCATGAAAATGAACACAAAAGAAAATTCAAAATGTCCATATGGGGGTCATTTGGCCAAAAAGTTTAGGTGCATTAAAGTGTGATGTAACAAATACTGAGAAAATCTGAAATCTGTTTAATTATTTCTAAGATTCTACTTTTCACTCATATTGTTGCTAATATAATTTGGAGTGAATTTTTTTTTACATTAAATTAGAAAAAGAAAATAGGAATAGAAGCATTTTCACAACTGCTCTCAGACTTTTCACCCACTTCTACGTGTCTGTTTCTGATTCATTTTACTTCCTTGTTGTCAGAAGCGAGTTTCCTCCTTTATTTTTCCCAGAGGTGGAAAGTCAGTTTTCTACCCTGATCCTTCTTTCTTTCTTTTTTTTTCTCCTAGATGAGAATCTGAGCATGAAAAGCTCCAGACCATGGTGGATTCCTCTAGTTGTTGTCATCGCTCTAATTCTCATCATTGCAGCCATTATAGTAGGAATAGTGAAATTACAAAGTGAGCAAAATAAACGTGACTCTATTAGTAAATAATGTATTTAAATAATTGATGTTCTATAAATTTAGCTTAATAATTAATGAGTCTCAATTCTTCTACCTAGATAAATTCTCACAAACCAAACCCTCAGGAACAGCCAGATATTCCAAGGAGGTGAAAGGTAAATAAATAAATTAATAAATTTAAGTAAATATGAATTTGAATTTTTCAGATGGAGGAGTTTTACCAGTGCGTCTGTCTTTCACAGTTACTGTAAACAAGAGTGAAGAAATAACAGAAGGAAGTCATTTGACGTCTGATCAAAGCAAAGAGCACACGTGAGGAGGACTTCATCATCGTGTCTTCTGCATTTCCACAAAAACGTCAGAGAAAAGATGAACAGAGAGCAGAACCTGAGCTGCATGTGGACAATCTCTGCTGATTATAATCACAACAGTGGATTTTTAACTAATTTGAGATTATGAGGCTGATTTTTTCTCTCATTTTGCACAGAAATCTGTGAGAAGTGATGCTGCAGTGTGTTTTGGTCACAGCAGAGTTTCTAAAGTAAAATAAATAAATAAATAAAATTTTAAAAAACAAAACAAAAAGCTTTTCAGAAATGTGCTGAGTGACATGACCATTACAGCAGTTAAAGTGTTGCCAAAAAAAGCACTGAAATGACAAAGCATTTTTATAAATAATAATAAAAGAAAAAATAGAGCAAAACTTTTTATATATAATTTATTTTATTTTATAATATGTATATATTTTATATATAAAAACCATATATAAAGCTACTTTTTTATTTATATTTATATTCATTTTTTGCATTTTTATTTTTAGAGCAAGAAAAACTGCTTGCTCTCTTTTATTTTTGTATTTTTTAGAACAAAAAGAGTTTATATTTACATATATTTTTATTTATAAAAGTATATAGTTATGTTTTATTTTTATTTTACAGCAACAAAAGTTTCTGTTTAAATATATTTTATTAATACATAGACATATAGCTTATATATAAAAGTTAATATTTAAATTTTATATATTTTATGGATGTCATAAATACATAGGTGTAATAGCTTTGGGAGACCACAGGGGGACGGTGTAACATTATACACACACACACACACACACACACACACACACACACACACACACACTGCATTGTTGGAATAATTTTTTTATTCGCTCACAACAACAGTCATTTTGTCCTCTATGTGTTTGGTCAGGGGATTTTTTTTTTTTTTTTTTTTAAAAAACACTTTATGTTACTATGCATTTTCTGAAAAGTTGAACATTTTTTCATCTTTTTGAGCTTCACTGTGACCAAAAAACCCACTTTTTTAAAAGCAGTCACTTTCTGGAGGATTGCAGATTAAACTTGTGGTTTAACGCATGAAAGAACAGGAAATTAGCCTTAAGCAATTAAAGTGCAGTCATACCTGAGACGAAATACAATCTGTTTAAATAAATCTGGCTTTATGACACACACACACACACACACACACACACACACACACACACAGAGCTTCTTTAACTACCTTAACCGTAAAGCATGTTACTCAGTAAGTGCAGGTGAATCATATGTAACTCATTAATTACAGAAGATGTGTCATAAAACTCCGCTTACATTAACCTCTCCCTGTGGATAGAAATAAAGGCAGGATGTATTTCAGGTGTGTCAAATGTTTTAGTGAAGATTCTCAGGTTCTTTTGTTTAGTCTTGCAGCTGCTCTGTTCATTTCCTAAACAACAGCATCAGTACATTACACTCAAATAAGATAACAGTAGATAAAAGTTTTCTGTTTAAATAGACGCTTGTGGTTTATGCAAAAGATTTTCCTTTTTTTTTTTTTACATTTTCCATCAATCACTTTAACACCTTCATAATTTGTAAAATAAATGAGCAATTTTTGATATAAATACTTCATTTTGTTACAGAATTTTATTCCAAATCAGTTTACTACAAACAACAGACATTTCACTTTATTTTTATTTTTCAGGAAGAAATTCAACACTTTTTTCCCTAATATATCGCTGGTGTAATGATAAACAGTTATTTGTTTGTTTGTTTTTGTTTGTTTGTTTGTTTGTTTGCTTGTTGCACCTGTCCGCATTATTTTCTAATGAATTTTTAAAGAGTCAAGAGTCGTTTATTTTCATTTGCACTGTTACACTGGGTACACTGGGCATTGAAATGCTTGTGACGAGGCTCAGATTTAGACACTGACAGTACAAACACTTATTTGGACATGAGTGGTTGAGATGATGCAGTAATGTGATAAGGTAAATGAGGTAAATGAAACAGTGGAGTACAACGGCAGAGTAAAAGTGACATGTGCTATTAAATAAGGCAGAACAGTAAATACAAGTACAATAACTAGTACATAATAAATGAATCTGGCAACTGCTCTTCCTCCTTGGGGCTGGGGGGAAGAAACTGTTGGCTTGGGGGAAGAAACTGTTGCACAATCTGGTCATGAGGGCCGAATGCTTCAGTACTGTTTGGTAGGACGGCAGGAGGGTGAAGAGTGTGTGAGAGGGATGTGTGGGGTCATCCACAATGCTAGTGGCTTTGCGGATGCAGCGTGATGTGTAAGAGTCTGCGATGGAGGGAAGAGAGACCCCGATGATCTTGTCAGCTGTCCTCACTATCCGCTGCAGGGTCTTGCGATCCGAGACGGTGCAATTCCCAAACCAGGCAGTGATGCAGCTGCACGGGATGCTCTCGATAGTCCCTCTGTAGAACATGGTGAGGATGGGGGGTGGGAGATGTGCTTTCCTCAGAGAGTGGTCTCCCTGTGCTCTTCTGAAGACAACGACCATCTCTTTAGTTTTGTCCATGTTTAGAGACAGGTTGTTGGCTCTGCACCAGTCTGTTAGCCGCTGCACCTCCTCTCTGTATGCTGACTCGTCGTTCTTGCTGATGAGACCCACCACGTTCGTGTCATTGGAGAACTTGATGATATGATTCGAGCTGTGCATTGCTACACAGTCGTGAGTCAGCAGAGTGAACAGCAGTGGACTGAGCACACAGCCCTGTGGTGCCCCAGTGCTCAGTGTGGTGGTGTTGGAGATGCTGTTCCCGATCCGGACTGACTGAGGTCTCCCAGTCAGGAAGTCCAGGATCCAGTTGCAGAGGGAGGTGTTCAGACCCAGCAGGTTCAGCTTTCCAATCAGGTGCTGAGGAACGATTGTGTTGAATGCTGAACTGAAGTCTATGAACAGTATTTGAACATATGTGTCTTTATTGTCCAGGTGGGTGAGGGCCAGATGGAGGGTGGTGGTGATGGCGTCATCTGTTGAGCGGTTGGGACGGTAAGCGAATTGCAGGGGGTCCAGTGAGGGGGGCAGCAGGGTCTTAATGTGCCTCCTGACGAGCCTCTCGAAGCACTTCATGATGATGGGCGTAAGTGCAACGGGACGGTAGTCATTGAGGCAGTACACGGAAGACTTCTTTGGCACAGGGATGATGGTAGTGGCCTTGAAGCACGTCAGAACGACGGCGCTGCTCAGGGAGGTGTTGAAGATGTCCGTGAAAACATCCGCCAGCTGATCTGCACAACCTCTGAGCACTGTGCCAGGAATGTTGTCTGGTCTAGCAGCCTTCCGCGGGTTGACTCTGCGTAGAGTCTTCCTCACATCACCTCATCACATCATATCACACCATTCCGAGTGGATTATTTTACTATAACAGCATGACCCATTGTGATTTATTCCTTAGTTAATATTTTGTGATTACATAACACAATGCAGGAATGGCAAAAATGAGACTATAAATCTAAATATAATTTAGCGTAATGACTGATCAAAGCTGGTTTCAGCAACACACTAAAATCACTGGTATTATGTAAATGGTTTAAAGTGAGCACTAATATTTTTGTACAGAATACGACTATAGAGTTTTCATAAGGTATAAGGTTACATTTTCCTGTTTTTCATTTTGTAATAAAGATAAAGAGTAGAAACTGAATTCTCTCCACCAGTTGGACGTCCTTTATCTCCACCCAGGTAATCAATGTTATGCACTTGTCCTTAGTCCCAGCCTGAACGGGCAATGCTGTGAAACCAGTCTAACACCTTGAATCATTCTTTTACAGGACTGATAAAGAAAGCAACTCTTGTCGATCTCACACTTTTGGAGGAAAGAGTACTTCGGGACACATTATGCAGCAGGCGATTTGGACTTTTGTGCTGTTTTGGTCAATATCACTGACCACTGGAGGAGGTGAGTAGAAACTTAAACTTTATTATGGTGGACTGAACAGCTGTAAAAAAAAAAAAAAAAAAAAAGTAAACAGCTGTTTCTGTGTCAGGATCTGAGCATTAGTTTCAAAGCTCATATCTTTGAAATCGTATATTTAAGAATTAGCATGATTTTCTTAAATGCTTTCTGTGTAATGGACATAGCCTTGGTGTGGTACATTCATTTCATGGTTTTAGTCGTTAGTCACATCTGGAGAAACAGCACAGCTGTAGTACATGCTGATAGAGTCGTGCTGCTCTGCTGGTGCAGCTGTAACATGGGACTCCTTTTGATTTCACTGAAAATGTACAGAACTCACTGACAATATGGGTGAAATTGCACTTGATAAAAGTTGATTAAATGTTACAATCTGCCTGCTCTCACCTATTACTGTATATCAGCCCCTTTAAGATTTATTATTAGTAGACTGTTGATTAATTTTTGTGTTTGATTCACACAGACATCAGAGTGACCTGCGTCTTCACCAGTGACTGTGTGCTTCCCTGCAAGTCCATGTATCATGACATCATCAAGTGGTACAAAGATGATACAGAAAATGCAGTCCATACTTTCAACAATAATAAAGATCATCTGGAGTACCAGGATGCTGCATTTAGAGGACGGACGTCTCTGTTCACGGATCAGATCTCTCAGGGAAATGTCTCACTGCTGCTGAGAATGGTCAGGATTGAAGATGAGGGGATATACACCTGCTACACCTCCTCCAGCTTTGAGGACCTGGAAATAATTGTCCGGCTGGATGTGAAGGGTGAGTCTCGGACAGATGAATTATTCAAACATGCTTGGAGATCATAGCACAATTTTCCCAAATATAAAAATGAATACAGAAGGCTGTCTTACTACCTTACACGTCCGGCTTCTTTCTTTCTTTACACCTTGCAAACTCACCCACCAAATCTTCAAAGTCCAGGTCTTTGACAAGCTTCAACTCAACAGCCGCCAGTAAATGCGTATCAGTTCAGAATAACACACCAATCATATTTCCAAAAATAATTCCCAATTCTGTGAGAGATTCAGTGTACTGGCAAATCATTCAGTTTAAAGCTATTCTCGCCGAGGCCCCTGGGTATGGGCTCAATAGCCCCGGTCAATAATTGGCCCCTGTAGGGGGTGTGTCATATACATATTACATAAGCATAAGGGGCTAGTTTGAGGAGCTTTTCCCATGCAGCTGAAGCTGATTCATTCAACTGAGGTCAAATCATCACTCATTTTGGTGGCATTTGGCAGTTTCATGAATCTGATGCAGATGTGTTTGTTATTCTGTGTGCTCGAATCTGTGCCTGTTTCTGTGCACCTTTGTGTCATGTCCACCATGGACAATTCCTCTCCAGACCACCAGAGGGCACACTTACTCATTTTTTGAATTTCTTCTTTTGCTGTCTGCTCTACTTCCTTCCTTAATTGTGCTCACCTGTTTTGTGTTTCTCCAATTAGTTCCCTATTTAAGTTCTGTGTTTTTTCTGCCTCAATTGTTTTGCATTGTGTGTTTGTGAAAAGTTGATATGGTTGCTGGTCTGTGGGTCATTCCTGCTATTGAGTGACTTCTGGACATCAAAACCTTTTTTTTTTTTTTTTT
>CM040475.1:19899922-19929509 GCA_022758105.1 Pangasianodon gigas | reverse complement strand
TTTTTATTATTTATTCTTTATTTAAAAAAAACAGATATTTTATGAAATGTGTCTGATTTCTCACCAGCACATGATTTCACATTTTTGGTTTAGATAAAATGCATGCTAGTAGTATTTTGATTATTTTTATAGGTACATCCTTGAGATTCCTTTTATGCAATAATTTACAACAAAAATATGAATAACTTTTATTAACTTCATTAAATTAAAGACAAAAAACTAGTGCATAACAAGGTGGACGAATAACAGATAATCAATGTTGTGGTTAAAAGTTGTTTTAAAATTTTATTTATGGATTTTTTTTCATATCACATGAAATTTACTCATGAAATGGACTGATGAGAGCTCAAATACTGGTTAAAAAAAATACAATAAATGTCAAAAAATGTCAAAAAAGACAAAACGGTCCGGTATAAGGCACTGCATGAACAAACCAGTCTACTTCCTTGTTTTAGTTGTTCCAGTTTTGGGGTCTCTTTCCAGTCTTCGTTTGTTTTTTTTAGTTGTTTTGTTATTAAAGAAATTCTGCATTTGCATCCGACACCTGGGATTCCATGACACTTTGATGAATAAGGGCCAATATGAGGATAATTTTGTGACCATGTAGTTTTTAACTCTACCTACACGTCCCAGCTCGGCTAACCAGGGTAGAAAAGGTAACCAGATTTAGCACAGGTGTTTGGGTTCTGCGTGGTTCACTTGTCAAAATGCAAGATCATTGACAGAGGCATGCTGTTAAGATTTCCTAAGGTGTCATTTAACCCTTTTGTTTGTGCCCCTTTCTTTCAGCCCCAATTAAAAGGGTGGATATTAAATTTACAGATAAAGAAATTACCTGCAACACAAGCAAAGTTTACCCAAAACCAATAATCTCTTGGTATGAAAATCACAGTTTACAAACAAATATCACACCAGAAACACCGAAGGATGATCAGGGCCTGTTCTCACTGAAGAGCATTTTCACATATAAGCAAGATAAACAAAGCGACACAACCAGAAATCAGTCAGTAAAGCAAAACACCACATACACCTGCTCCATCAGCTTCGAGGACAAGAGTCAGACTTACAACGCCAGCCTGAGACAAGGTGAACATCTCACACACACACACACACACACACACACACACACACACGCGTCTTCTAACACTCACATAACCAACACTTCATCATTAATCTAACAGCCAGAGCAGCTTTAACTATAACAATTTTTCTAACTTGCAGAAAAAGTTGACATTTATTCAGGACAGGATGCTAATATTCACTGCCCTGTCTCTCGGGGAGACGCTGGAGACTACACCATCACCCTGAGATTTGGAGAGTCTTCTATCATTCTGAAGCCACAACTAAATAACATCCCTGAGCAGCTGGCAGGAATAAACGTCCATCTTGCACATGACGGGAAAGTCACACTCCACAACCTGGACATGGACAAACATACAGGAACCTACATATGTGAGACATTTACTGCGCAATCCACCATTGATGTGGTGCAAACCTCAGTGCAAATCATATCAGGTGATGCTCTAAATATCTGTTAAATGCTTGATCTATTGATCATTTTTATTCTACTTTTTATTCTATTAAAGTATTACATAAAAGGAGTATTTTCTCCTCACAGATATCCACAATAATGGGATTGCTGAAGTTTTGGGTGCAGTTGTTGTTATCATGGCCATCATATCTCTTCTAATCTACTATTTATGGAGAAGAAAAGGTGAGATCACTTCCTGTGGTGGAATGTCTATGACGCATTAGGGTGTTATTTCTAAAACCAGGGTGTTCATTGGAGTCCAGTACAGTTTGGCCTTTTGCCTACTCAAGCAAACAGTGCTGGAGCCCAGACTGTAATAAAACACAAATGGATTTATTAAGCTGAGTAAATTAAGTTATTTCACAGCACTGTCAAATTCTCATATTTGAAGGTGTTGATTAATTTTCCATAACAGCAGCTGTGACAGTAGTGCAGCTGCAAATCACAGGTTTATTTATAATTAATGCGCTCATTCTAATACGTCGTCATTTCTGTAGTAACAGCTCATTCACAGGTATGGCAGACTCGCCACATAAACGAATTAAAAACGTGTGTAATCATTGATACGGTGAATTTTTCTGTAAGGAGACGTTTATTTAACATTTCCGGAAGGAGTCTCCAGTGTCAGCGCTTTGTAACAGTCAGAGGTAAAGCTGTAACTGTAAGTTTTCTGACATCTTCAGGACAGAGGAGTTTACTCTTCTTTGCGGTTTTACTATGGTACACTGTATCAGTCATGGTCTATGTGTCTATCTCTTTACAGAACAGAAAAAAAGAAATGAAGAAAACTTAAGAGAAAATGAAGTAAACGAAGAAGTTGAGCTAAAACTAAAACCTCTTTCAGGAGAAAACCCTAGCAGTGATCCAGGTTCAGACAGTGATTTCTGAGGATCTCTTCAGCTTTAACACCAAACATCATGGAGACAATGCAAACAGGGGTGATTCCACAGAGGGCTGAAATGTCACTGGCCACCCCAATGTCCCCCCTAGGCAATGAAACGGGAAGTGTTCATACAAGCCATTGTTGAAAAGCTGGAAGAAGAAGAAGCCTTTATTTGTCACATATACATTTCAGTGAAAGACTTTTCTTCATATATCCCAGGTTGTTAGGAATTTGGGGTCAGAGTGAAGAGTCAGCCATGATACAGCGCCCCTGGAGCAGAAAGGGTTAAGGGTCTTGATCAAGTTTTCAACAGTGGCAGCTTGGAGGTGCTGACGTCAGAGACATGACAAGTATAGAACTATTATAACCATAAAATGTTAACCACGAAATGTGTACTCATATTTGATAACATGTAATCCTCAATGTTGTAGATGTATGGAACCGGTATAGTGCACAAGGTGACACGGAGGCCTGAAAGTCATCTTTATGACCTTACATAGGCATCGGTATCCTGCTAAGTGGGGAGAGCAGGAACAAGCTGTAAGTTTAAGTGAGAAACGCTGCCTTAAACACTAACATAAGCATATATGGGAATGTTGGGTCTTGTGAAAAACTGGATGTGGAAGTTTTTGTTCACGTAAATGTATATAAGAATGGCCCTCTGAAGAGTTGGGGAGCTTTCTCTGCAGAGAACCGCTCAGCTTTATTTTGTGAAAGAATAAAGTCTATGGCCTCGAGCCCCTGCTCTCCGGAGTGATCTTTGAACTTCAGCACTGGCTACAACACAAGTATCCAGTTTATACAAAATCCAGTCTGGATGAGTCAGCTGCTTTCTTTTTTATATTTTATATTAAATTTATTTTTTTATTTGCCATATTTATTTACATTTATTGTTAGAACTTGTATCTTGGGCTCCCGAGTGGTGCAACAGAAAAGCGTTCACCCTGTCACCCCATCATCCCCTGACACAGCATGAGCAGAAAAGATGCAGTTACTGTAGCTGGCTTCATGTGGCTCAGAGGAAGCACGTGATGGCCTTCTCCAATGGGTGATGGGTGGGAACTGGCCAGGATTAAATTATGGAGAAAAGAAACAAAAAAATGCTTGTATCTTGTTAGGCATTGCTGTTACAACATGTGTGTACATATTGTCATTGTAATTCCCAAAAATATTAATAAACATAATGTTGCAGGAAAAAAACACTTGGCAAGCTCTGTATTTTTGCTTAATTAGCCCATTTCCATGGCAGTGCATTGGAATTTCATGTTTGTATGATAAAATCAATGACAGAAAAAGAGGTTTTGGAAAATAATCTAACCCATTTAGCCACACTCCAGCCCTGGAGCTCATCGCAAGGGAACTTCCCTGAACGGTCCCAATCATTTACTGCAGACCGAGTCCAGGGAGAGTGGCGTTTTTGGGGAGTTGCAGCTGGACACAAAAAGGATGAGAACCACTGGAGTAAGAAATTTACTCAGGTAGAAATGGACAGAAGCACGTTTTAATCAGGATTTTGAATAAATCAGTGGTTGGGTAACCACCTGATCATACACAGTGACTAACCACTAAAAAATAACAACTCTACCCCGGTATAATTCTAACACAGCTGGGAGCAAGGAAATGTACACTCACCATCCACTTTAATAGGAACACCTGTACCTTTAATAGGAACACAACACATCAAACCTTCACACACCTTCAACACATCACCAGGTGATTTTTTTCCAGTGTGGGTGAGTCTGTGCTCATGATAGCCTCAGATTCTTGCTCTTGGCCGACAGGAGAGGAACCTGATGTGGTCTTCTGCTGTTGTAGCTCATCCACCTCAAAGTTTGATGTGTTGTGCATTCTAAGATGCTTTTCTGCTCACCACGGTTGTAAAGAGTGATTATCTGAGTTACTGTATCCTTCCTGGCAGCTCGAACCAGTCTGGTCATTCTCCTCTGATCTCTCTCATCAACAAGGCATTTCCACCCACACAGCTGCCGGTCACTCAATGTCTCTTGTTTGTCGCACCATTCTGTGTAAACTCTAGAGACTGTTGTGTGAGAAAATCCCAGGACATCAGCATTTTCTGAAATACTCAAACCAGCCCTTCTGGCACCAACAACCACACCACAGTTAAATTCACAGAGATCAGACTTTTTCTTCATTCTGATGTTTGATGTGAACATTAACTGAAGCTCTTGATCTGTATCTGCATGATTTTATGCATTGTACTGCTGCCACATGATTGGCTGACTGGATAACTGCATAAATGTGCAGGTGTACAGGTGTTCCTATTAAAGTGGACGGTGAGTGTATAATATAATATAATTGAAAAATATAAATCTAAATATAATTTAGTGTAGTGACTGATCAAAGCTGGTTTCAGCAACACACTAAAATCACTGGTATTATGTAAACGGTTTAAAGTGAGCACTAATATTTTTGTACAGAATACGACTATAGAGTTTTTATACAGTAAAACGTTACATTTTCCTGTTTTTCATTTTGTAATAAAGATAAAGAGTAGAAACTGAATTCTCTCCACCAGTTGGACGTCCTTTATCTCCACCAAGTTAATCAGTGCTATGCACCTGACCTTAGTCCCAGCCTCAAAGGGCAATGTTGTGAAACCAGTCTAACACCTTGAATCATTCTTTTACAGGACTGAAAAAGAAAGCAGCTCTTGTCGATCTCACACTTTTGGAGGAAAGAGTACTTCGGGACACATTATGAAGCAGGCGATTTGGACTTTTTTGCTGTTTTGGTCAATATCACTGACCACTGGAGGAGGTGAGTAGAAACTTAAACTTTATTATGGTGGACTGAACAGCTGTTTCTGTGTCAGGATCTGAGCATTAGTTTCAAAGCTCATAAACTGAGATGATTAATCAACTAAAGAGAACAAAGACTTGGACGTTGTAGTTTGGTTGACAGAAAGCTGTGACAAGACAGAAAAATATCACAACTGTGCTATAGAATAACTCTGGATTTGTTTCCAAAACTGAAAATAACATCAGGTTTAATTTGAATTAAAGTCACAAGATTATATGTGAATTATTTCTATACTAGACAAGATTTTCTTCTTTTAAGAAAAAAACACTTATTTAAAGAAGCAGGTTTATTAATAATTTTCTACCTGAGTTAAAATATCCATTGAAATTTTGAAATTAGGGAGCAAATGATTAATCAGAGAGGCTCAGATTAAATAAAAACAGTCGGCTTTATTCAGAAATAATGTGAAAAGTTAAGTTTAAGAATGAGCATGATTTAAAAAATGTTTGTGTGGTATGGCTGTCACCTTGGTGTTGTGCAGGCCTTTGCTGCATAGCTTGCAGTTCTGCATTCCAGCATTCAAGGTTTAATCATTAGTCATGTCCTTTGTTTAGATTTAGACTAGTAAGTAAACTATTGATTAATTTGTGTTTAATTCACACAGACGTTACAGTGACCTGCGTCTTGACCAGCGACTGCGTGCTGCCCTGTACGTCCCCTTATTACGACATCATCCACTGGTATAAAGACGGCAAATCAAGCTCCGTCCATACCTTCTACGATAAAGCAGATCATCTGGAGTACCAGGATGCAGACTTTAAAGGACAGACGTCTCTGTTCAATAATCAGATCTCCCAGGGAAATACCTCACTGCTGCTGAGAGCAATCCGATTCCAAGACGAAGGCAGATACAAGTGTTACACCGCAACAAGCTCTGTTAACAAAGAACAGTTTGTCTGGCTAAAAGTCAAAGGTGAGAGACATGAAATAAACCACTGTGTGTGCTTCTGTTATAGTTAAACAATCAACGACAGGGTAAGATTATTTTCCTATAACAGCACGCCCTGAAATGATTTATTCCTCTTATACCACAGCCAACAATTACAATTTTATTCATTAGAAAATGACACCTCATACTTTTCATCCATTTATAGTTACATTTAATTAAGTTTGTAGTTAGTTCCTATGATTATATATTATAGCAGCTAAACAGTCATCTACAAACACATCCTTTTCTGTTCTTTTATCTTTCTTTCTTCCCTACCTTCCTACCATTTCCTAACATTCTTACTATTCCTTTCTTCCTTCATTTTTTTACTTACTTCCTTTGTTCAGTTTCCTTCCTTCCTTCCTTCCATCCTTGTTTGCCTTTGTTTTTCTTTTTCTTCACTCAGTTTCCTTCTCTGTCTATCAATCTCTCCATTGTTCATTTCTTTTTTATACATTTCTTTCATTTATAAGTGCAGTCTCAGGGTTTGCTGTGTGTCAGACATCTGGATATTGTGAGAAAACAAACACCTGGAGTCAAATAAGATTAGACATCACAAACACCTTCCAGTGGCTTTATTCTTGTTTATCTTTTTTTTAGTTCCAGTTAAATGGGTGGATATAAAAATGACAAGTGAAGGAATTTCCTGCAGCACAAAAGATGTTTTCCCAAATCCCAAAATCTCCTGGTACAGAGACGGCAGCTCAGAAAATACGTTTACTGTGAACACACAGGGAGATAAAGAGAGTCTGTTCTCACTGAGCAGTGTTCTGTCGCAGTCTGTCAAAGAAAACACCACATACAGCTGTGCCATCAGCCTCGGGGACGAGAGTCAGAATTACATCGCCAGCCTGAGAAAAGGTGAATACCTCATCCAACACCTCATCAAACACCTCGCTCAAAACCTCATCAAACACCTCACCCAACACCTCACCCAACACCTCATCAAACACCTCATCAAACACCTCACCCAACACCTCATCAAACACCTCACCCAACACCTCAAACACCTCATCAAACACCTCACCCAACACCTCATCTTACACCTCATCAAACACCTTGTCAAACACCTCATCCTACACCTCACCCAACACCTCACCCAACACCTCATCCTACACCTTGTCAAACACCTCATCCAATATTTCATCCAACACCTCATTCAACACTTCATCCAACACCTCACCCAACACCATGTCAAACACCTCATCTAACACCTCATCTAGCGTGATTATAGAAGTCACTATAAACTTTGTTTTAAAATACGGAATATGAAACAGACAGAGCAGCCTTAACAATCATTTTCTTATTTTGCAGAGAATGTTGAGATTTATCCAGGACAAGATGCCGCTATTCACTGTCCTGTCTCTCAGGAGAACCCTGGAATCAACATCACCCTGACGTTTGGTGAGTCTTCTATCACTCTGAATTACAGCCAAAGGTCACAGCCACATACCTTCAGGGGAAAAACGTTCCATCTCGCACATGACGGGACCATCACAATCCACAACCTGGAGAGCGATAAGGATTCAGGAACATACATATGTGAGAGCTTAACCACAAAGTCCAGAGGGGTGGTGCACACCTTACTGAAAATTAATTCAGGTGATGCTCTTCTCCATCTCCTTTCACTAATAATGACAAAGTATGGAAATAGAAATATCTGTGAATGGATTTAGTGATATTTTTATTGAATTTATGACATTAAATATGGATTATCCCCCAACAGCTAACCACCATGTTGGTGTTGGTGTTGGTGTTGGTGTTGGTATTGCTGTTATTGTCATCATCGTTGTCATCGGTATCATAGCTGCCATAATATACTTGATACGGCGGAACAAAGGTGAGATCACTTCCTTTCCTGTAATGTGGATGATCGGTGGTGGGAAAAGTACAGCTTCAAATTCTTTACTCAAGTAAAAGCTCTTCCATTTGAAAAAAAAAGAACAAAAAAAATCACAAAAAAAGAAGTCTGCCCCTCAAATCACACACTTTTGGTGACTGATAGAAATTAGTGCACTTTTCACAAAGTTATCAAGAAATGAAAGCTAAATAACAACAGCTGCTTTCTTTATAATAGCTAGTGATGTAGGCTCGATAAATATATCAGGAGACTTCTGTGGTTTTTTAGATTTGAGAGAGAATTCACAGCAAGGTGTGTCTTTTTTTACCCTGGTGTACACACGTTTACAAACAGCTAAGCATGCAAGAAATGCAGAAAAACGAAGTACATTGTAAACTATTACAAGAATTTCTGAAATGTGTTAATGTTATCACTTCTGCTACACTAATATTCATGGACTGTGTGTTTTAACTCTTTACAGGACAGGGTGTCATGTAAAGTCTTTACAGGACAGGAAAATGGAACTCAGCAATCTAATATGTAGATTATGTAGTAATCTGTTTCTAAATGAAGTGTGTAGAAAGTAGAGATTTTTCTTCTGAAATGCAGAATTCAGTTAAAGTGCAAATACTTGAACAGTGCTTGGACCCCTGACTCTCCAAGCCACAAAAGGATTTATAAATTTGTGTAAATTAGGTGATTTTATGATTCCATAATACATAGACAAAAAAGTCAGTGAGAATTTGAGATGTGTTAATGTTATCTAGAGTGTTATCTATCATGGTACACTAATAGTCATGGACTACGTCTTCTAATTCTTTACAGGACAGGAAAATGGAAATGGAAATTCACCCAATGGCAATCTGAACAGTCATCAAATGCTTCCAGTCCAGACATCTGCCCAAAACAGTCATGATGCAGTGGACACAAGTCAGAAAGATGCAAATGAAGAAGAGCCCCTGAACCAACCAGCAGAATGACAAGGTCACAGGTCTCTAATCTGAAAACACCAACCTCATTATTTTATTAAGTTAATATTCTCAAAGTCAAAATTCCTACATTGCACTTTGTCTTTTTTGTATTGTTGCTTATGAAGGAAGCTCAGGCTAATAGTTAAACATTTTCTTTGATGAAAATAGGGAGAGGATATATTTTATGTTCATGTCTCTGTTAACCACGTATAAGGGCAAAAAAGGGGAAAATATTCAAAAACAATCAAAAACCTGTGCAATAGAAACAAACAAAAATGAATAATTATGACTACAGCAGTTGTTCAGCTCTAAATTGATTGTAGTTATCTGTAGACCTTAAGTAGCCTGCAGTCAGGTGCTCGCACAATCATATTTGTCTTTTGATAAAGTGGTTTAAAAAAAAAAAAAAAGTAATACCTGCTAACAGAGATGGACACCCAAGTTAACGTTAACACACACACAGTTCATTACAAAGTAGCTTGTGCTGTTGCTAACGAGGGTCTTCAGGTGAAACTGGATATCGCCAATGATATTAATTACTAGACACATACATTAAATTATTATTGTGATTTTCTTTTGTCTGTTATTCTGTTTCTATTGTCTGTTTTTTTTTTAACAACAATAATCCATACGCTAATAAATATAGGTAACTATTGTTAATGTAAACGCATGCTTAGTAATTTAATACTACTACTGCTAATAATAATAATAATAATAATAATAAGGTACAATGTTACTTCAAGGTTCAAGGTCAAGTGTTAAGTGTCTGTTAGATTCATCCTCTCAGACACACTGGGCCTGAGTGGTGTTTGAATTCTGTAGTCATTCCGTTCAAAGAGCCATGACACCGCACTTTTTTCCGATCTTCTCTGACCCTCGGAGGTTTCGGTTCAGCTAGCTGATCTGATGTGAAATGTCTGCAATAGACCTTCACTGAGTGGAAATGGTGAAAAGTTTGCGACGTAGGTTTGCTAGCCATCGTCTCCTGAGATCACTCTGAGCTGTGGGAAGCTGTGAAAGTTTAAAGCTCTTGAATATCTGTGCAGAGACACAGACACAGCAGTCTACATGATATGTCTTCAGTTGTGTATGAAAATTTAGCAAGCTAACTTTAGCTTAGATCAACTTAGCAAGCTAACAAAGTTAATACCTAAAAGATGAATCAACTATCAACATATCAGACAACATAACGAAAGTAAATTGCACTAGCAATTAATCTATAAGTGATACTTGGTGCTAATATCTGGTTCATTACGGCTGTTTATCTGGCGTCTGTTTTGAGACGTCGTTCAGAGTGGCCTTGTAGGGAAAGAGGGCGGAGCTAATTTCAGGGCCAGAAAACAGAAACTGATGTTATTTAATGCATTTCGCTGTTTCCAGTTATTCTTTTGTATCCTTGAAATGACAAAGTGCCTTGAGGTAAAAATATGAAGGATTGAGGATCAATTTAATTGCATATGGAGAAGCTACTGTGACTGGAAGATTAACAATCCATCGTGTTTATATGTGTATAAAATATGAATTTATATATACTGTATATATGTATAAATCTATTTTTTTATATATATTTTTGTATTTATATCATGTTTTCACATTTGTGATACTGTGAATTAAGAATAAATTCACATGTATAAACTCAGTGTTTTTTCTACCTGTGTGTTATTTTTAATAATCTTCAACAATCTTCTAAATAAAGGACAATTCAGCAGGCGAAAGGTAAAAAAGAAAAGAAATCACATGGACTCTGTAGGCTGAGCAGCAATACTAAGACTGACACAAGTTTCTATGAGGGCAATAAGGAAACGCAGTGCTGAAGAAAAAGACAAGTAAAGCCTGTATGGAGTTTATCACATTCCATCACAGGGCACGTCAGTCATCAGCTCGCTAAATAAACCAGACACTGATTACTCAGCCAGTAAAACACAATTAACACAGCAGCCTTTGACCTTCATACAGCACAAATCCTGCGTGAACAGTAACACAGCTGGAGTCACTGAAAAAACATCTGTAAAGAATCTAACACACTAAATTTATTACTGTCTTATTGCTGTTATTATTTATTGTTATTATTATTGTTTTATTGCTGTTGATCGATTTTTTTGGGGGGGGGGGGGGTGCAAACTTTTGCACTCGACCGTATCCAGCACTTTTGGGTGGTTTACTTGCTCAGGATGTGCTGGACCAAACTAAAAAATGGAGAAAATGGAGTTTATTAGTCATCATGAGGCACAGCGCCATCTACTGGCTGAAAAGTCCAAATCTTCTTCATGCCAATGAATACATCAAAAATGTATTAATTCATTGATTAAATCCATGTTGGAACTGAATCGTTTTGCAATGCAGCACCAGGAAATACATCCATTAATGGAAAAAAAATGAAATATTTATTTATTTATTTATTTAAAATATGATATGAGAGGAATGACGTAGAAAAATTACAGACAGAAAACGAGACACAAAGTCAATAAGGTACCTGGATGTCAGAGTTAAAAATATTTAAAAATGTATTTCATATTGTGTTTGTCATCTCAGTTCATCATGGCTGGTGTGTGTGTGTGTAGTGCATGTAAACCAGTGTCTGTAAAGGGAGTCATTACTTCTGGAGTCCATTAATCTGGATATGTGTACAGTGTGTGTGTGTGTGTGTGTGTCACAGAGAAAGGTTGGCTGTGGCGTCGCTCTTCAGTTTGCCGCTGCTCAGGCTGTGGATCATGGCGATCATCTGCGTGTGTTTGTTCAGCTCCTCCTCCTTCTTCTGCAGTTTGGACTCCAGTTGAGATCTTTGCAGCTCCAGAGACGAGGCCTGTGGAGGAGAAACGCTCGAGATGATCCAGAGATATCTCAACTTTCCCTGACACACACAACTCCTTCAAGCCTGGGATACGCTACGACTCTTTAATCAGGTTATAACCAGTAATAGCAGCACTTCGTTTTCACAGCAGAATCAACATCATTTTCAAATTGAGGAAAAAATCAAGATTGTGATTTTATATCATTTTTGGCCAAACCCTGAATATGATGATCCCTATTTTTGGCCAAAATATCTGTGGCATCCCTAATAAATATAGTTAAATGACGTTAATTTTATACTTATTTAATGAAAGATAAGTCAGAGATACATTGATTCGTTTTTATTTCACATTGATAAACTATAAATCACAGCACTTTCCGTATTACCATGACAGAAAGCGAGTCAGCGCATCTTTTAAGCAGAGAGTTCATAACACCTAAACATCTGTAATCCTAAACGGGGCGCATCTGTGCTCTAGATAAAGCTGATTTCATTTTAGAGCCAACCTGCTGGAGAAGGAAGTCATTCTCTTTGCTCTCACCTTGATGCTGGCGTCCTTCCTGGCCTGCTCGGTCTTGGCGAGTTCCTTCTTCAGCATGTTGATGTTCTCCTCCATCTCTCCAGCCTGCTCCTCCTGCCTCCTCACCTCAGCCTGCAGCTCTGAAACGGGAACAATATACAGATACGAATAAGAGACGCACTATTCTGTGGTTTTTTTTTTTCCCAGTAGAAAGCTTGCCTGAAATATTCACAGGGCATCTGGTTGAGAGTAGAGATGTGCATCGCGAGAAAAAAGAAAAAAGTTGCAAGAACGAGCTGGAGTTTTTTACTTTCATGCAGACGTGATTGAGCTTTCAGATGAACAAATGACGACGATGTTCACTAACAAGAACATGAATATGAATGTGCAGGGCTGCGTGATGCATTTAGAGCATCCATTCGTTCATCCTTAGTAACGGCCTGGTCAGGGTTACGGTGGTTTAAATTAGGCTACAATGCTCACGCTTCTATATCAGTGCGTCATTCCACCAAAAAGAAAAGAAAAACCTTTCTGACCTTCAGGCCAAAGGTTTAAATCCGAATACACATACACATACAGATAGTGTCATTGCGTTACCACACACACTCCTCGAGCCACAACGTCTCCTCACCCGCTATAGTCTTGTGTTTCTCCTGCATGGCTGCCTCCATGGCTGAGATCTTCTCCTCCTTCTGCTGCAGCTCTGTCGACAACCTGACAAAAAAAGAGAGAGGTTTGAGTTAGGGTTGGGCGATATAACAAAAATATCATATCACGATACTGGAAGACATTTTTATGATACATGTTATATATCACGATATACAGGTTTGGAAACTAACTGCCAGAAAAACAGTAGCGTTGCATTTCAAAAAAAAAGAAAAAATTTATGTCTATAATGTCTGATTTTATAATTGAAACTGATTTTTAAAAAAATAACAAATTCTAATACTTTTAATTAATTTCATAAACAAAAACTAAAAAATAAATTTTACTAATGTATTGTACAAAAATTGTATAATTTTTAAGGTTTAGTACAAAATGTTAACATCAGATCACAGTTTGTCACTGCTATTAAAAATTTTTTGAAAAAGATATCGATAGCTCAGAAAAGTGTATCATGATATAATTTATCACAAAATAGATATTATATATCGTCATATTCTCCTCCAAAACAAGTGAGGTGAAGGTGCTAAGGGTGGTGCACCCCCTACTGCCAGGACTGTGTAACTGCAACTTAATTTTGGCACCCCGTAGTCTGCAGCTAAAGCAGCTCACATTTTCAAAATCTTCAGATTTCCTCAAGAACCTCATCACTCAATATTCTACAGCAGTGTGATGGAGATTCATCGTGACCCCAGACTGACCTCTCCTGCTGCAGTTTGAGCCCCTCGTTGTTCTTTCTCAGGGATTCGGCCTGCTGCGTGAGGGAGATGTGGGCAGCCTGGAGCTCCTTCAGCATCGCTTCGCTCTTATTGTACCTAGAGATGAGTCGAGGTCACGCCGTTACACTGAATTACATTAACAATTATATCTTAAGATGTTTTTTTCCTAGCAGAATAAACAGGAGGTTAGTAGGCTGTGTGGATCCTGAAGCTAAACACGTTTCATCCGAATGCGAGCTAGGGCTTCAGGCAGCAGTGACCTGAGTACCGTAAGTTCCTTCTCCAGGAACATCTGTCCTGACCTGCTCAGCAGCTGGTTGTAGGTGCTCTTCAGGTTCTGGTGTTCGTCAGACACGGCCTGCAGGCGGCTGTTGTGCTGCAGGAGCTGCTGACTGTCGCTCTTTAGCTTCTCCACCTCCATCACCTGATCGCTCAGCTCAGCCTGCAGCTCCTCCTTCCTCCTCTCCGTGTCCTTCAGCAGAGACGCCAGCTTCCGGGCCTTCACACGGACAACATCAGAGAGAGAGAGAGAGAGAGAGAGAGAGAGAGAGAGAGTGAGATAAAGAGAGAGAGAGACACAGAGAGAGAGAGAGAGCGGATGTGTGTTTGTATGTGTATGGGTACGTGGAGCTTACAAGCTGGTGAGAGATGAGACAAACCATGCGTGTGTATCCTGTGCACCACACCAGTGTGATATAAACGTCTGTGTGTGTGTGTGTGTGTGTGTGTGTGTGTGTATGTGTGTGTGTGCATCTCACCTCAGCCTCAGCCTGTGCTCTCTGACAGCGGTACTGAGCGATCAGACGGTCAGCCTGAGACAGAGCAAGAGCCTTGGCCTCCAACAGGTCCTGCAGACGGCCTTCCTTAGACTGGACACACACACACACACACACACACACACACACACACAGAGATAGAGAGGTAGAGATGGAGAGAGATAGAGAGATGGAGAGAGAAAGAGAGAGAGAGAGAGATTACACATAACTGGTCTTTAAACTGATATTAAAATAATGCATTTAACTGCAACTCTTTGAGACCTTATACATACTTATGCAAGGCATTATAAAGTATTTATAACAACATTTAAAAACATTTAAAACACTTGTATAGCATTTCATAGCAGCCCATTTTAAGATGTAGCACATGAATGAAAAAAACATGTAAAAAGAAAGAAAGAAAGAAAGAAAGAAAGAGCCCAATATTTAAACTAATTTGGATATAATTTGGATTTTAAAAAATATGGCTAAACTATAATAATAATAAAAACCAAAAAAATCAGCAAATTAAACATATCTGATCTTTAAGGTTACGTACGGCCAGGGCGGAGATTTTCTGTTCGTACACGTCGATGATCTCGGACATGTGCACGTCTTTCATCTGCTCCTGTAACTTCAACAAGAAATGACACCGAATGAGCCGAAAGAAAGCGAAAAGTCTTTTCACCAGAGACAGGAACTCGTCAGAACTTCCCCTCATAGTCATGTATATAAAACTATTACTATCTATTACTGATCGATTTTAATACAGAGAATGTATAATTTCACAATATTATTCACAATAATTTCAAACATTACATCAATAAAATGGATATGAATGGATATAGAAATCCGTTATGGTGACAGAAAGCTTCAGTCCATAAAAGAAACAGAATTATCTTTTTTCTTTGAATATGAATGAATAAATTAAAATGAATTAAAAGTGAATGAAGCGCACACCTGAATGCCGCTCTGCAGTTTCTCGATGAGGCTGTCGATGTTCTGGCGAGACGGACTGTTCGGCGCAGCAGTGGGCGGGGCAAACCTCTTCGCTGGGGCGACGCCGTCCTCCTGAACGCCGCTGCCTCTGACGCTCAGCTCGCCCTCGCGCTGCCGGTACGCGTTATTCGCTGCGATGCTTTCTCCTAAACTGAGAGGAAAAAAAAAACAGAAACATGAGCGTGTACACACAGAAACAAGTCTAATATCTGTCTCAGCACTAATACTACTATTAATAGCACTAGCAATTATTATTATTGTTATTATTATTATTATTATTATTATTATTCGTAATGCTATATAAAAGCATTAACCTGTATAACTGCTCATACGTAGATATTGTTAAATACATAACACTTTATTATGAAGTCATATTGTCATCCCTGACATCAGGATACATAATGCATTATAATATCTGTTAATAAAATACATTTCATTCCATTTTAAGCCTCTCATGACCTGGCATAATTCTCTAATATGTGTTAATAACTGTTATAAACACTGGAGTTGAGTACAACTTGACATATCAGAAGGCGTTATATCTTGCGGTACAGATGTTACACTCCAGTCTGGGTTATAGTGCATTATAACAGAGTCATAATGGTTTTATAATCTGTCATAATCTGTTCATAATGTTTTTATGAACAGAGGTTATAATGACTTTTGTGACAGATAAAGTGTTATCTGTGTCTTAAGACTATTTGTGAGCATTTATACAGGCTTATGCCTGGCATCGTAAGGGATTTAAAAAAAAAAAAACACTTACAATGCTTTATGTATACCTGATTCATAAAAATTGCTATTGTGTTTTTTTGTTTATTTATGTATATTTATGTTTATTTGTGTTTATTTATGTTTGTTTATGTAGGACTTTTCATTTTGGATCCAAAAGTTAAAAGGTATTAAATAGAAAGAGAATATAAAACAAATATATGATTGTAAATCTACAGGAATTATTACAAATCATGAAAAATAAAATAATTTATTTCTTGATCAATTAGTTACATTTTTTTTCTTTTACGTTATTGAATTATTTTTAAAAATATATATATATTTTTAAAAATCTAATAACTATGAATAGACCAGCCTAAATTATAATTATAATGATTTTTAATTTGGATTTTAAAAAATTATCTGGATCTTTTCTACTAAACTGCCACTTTAATTCTTATTTTTGTAAAGTCATCTCTCACACTCATGGTTTCTCCTCGATCTGCTCGTACACTCACATGACGGCGGGGAAATCGGGCAGCGGAGCGGCTTCGAACAGGACGCGCAGCGCCGTGTGTACTCGCTCTCGGTGCGGAGACGTCAGGGCCTGAGACAGAGGCGTCACCATGCGCTGGTCCTGCACCAATCACAGCATTCGGTATTCAACACACACTTCCTAAGAGACACACACACACACACACTTTAACATTTTACCTGCAGCATCCGGTAAAAGCAGGTCTCCATGTCGGCTACGTGCTGCTTCAGCTGGCTCATCAGCTCCAGAGTCTTCAGGACCGTCTCACAGCACACGTGGCTACAGGACACGAAGAGGGCAAAGGTCACGTAATATGCACAAAGACCTTTTCCTTTAGTGTGAGTGTGTGTGTGTGTGTGTGTTTAGATTCCACAACTGTGACGTAAATTTGCAAAATGCAAAAGCAGGTCCACTTGTTTTCTTTCTCTACTTCCTGTTTTGTGCTCTCAATTCTCATTGGCTGTTGAGGAGATGAGTTCAGATGTGACTCACTACTAGATTAAATAAAGAACATTTCACCATTTTTGCATTTAAAAAAGTTCCTCAAGCTACCTGATGGATGTTTATCCCACCTGAGCCGCGAGCTCGAGTCTGAGCAGATGGAGGTGACGTAGTCCTGACTGTTAGACAGCAGCAGCTCCACCAGCGACACACACAGCTCCGAGCTCACGTGCTGCGCCACCAGAGTCTTCAGGAAGTCGTCTCCGCACAGGAGTGAGCGTGTCAAGGACTTTTCTAACAGAAGTGCAGCAGCTATCAGTGCGCTCGTTCTAATACGTTATCGTTTCCATAGTAACAGCTCATCCACAGGTACCCCGTATGCTCCACGTAAACGTATGATAATACGTGTGTAATCATTTTCTGTAAGATGTTTATTTAACATTTAAGGAAGGAGTCTCCAGTGTCAGAGGTGAAGCTGTATCTCAGTTTTCCGACATCTTCAGGACAGAGGAGTTTACGCTTTTTACGGTTTCTCGTTAACACGACAAGTCGTGTCTTTCTTTTTTTTTTTTCTAAGAGTGAGAAAAAAAAGAGAGGCTGGTGAGGGAAAGACTGTTTATAGCTGCTATAATGTGAGTGAGAACAGGAACACAACATGAAATGTAACTATAAACGGATAAATATAAATAAAAAACTGCAGTCGTGGCACACTGCTGTGGTGTAGGTATTGTGTAGGATATCTAGCAGGAGGTCCAGCGCTCGTCCAGCTCTCGCGCAGTGCCTCTGTAGCAGCTCGTCTCCGGCGCTGAAGTCTGGAGTCTGCAGTAAACTCTGCAGCGCTGGGAGGAGGAGCTCCAGAAACGAGTGAGCGGAACCGGACTGCGAGGAACCGATCACTTCCTGAGGATACAGACACACAGTGTCTATTACAGATCAGCGTAATACAAGGAGGCTCAATACGGATGCAATAATCCGACAATTTATGGTCATGTTATAGCGCCCTCTCCTGACATACAGCAAAAAAAAAGTGCAACACAAACGCATATCGAATTTTTAAAGCGTCCTGATACTGAATTTTGTTTATGTTGCTTAATTCTACAAACTAAGGCTGAGCGATATGACGATATATCATCAATATCGTGAAAATTATACAGAATACACTTTTCTGAGATATTGCAAATATCACTATAAAAGCTAATTTAAAGTTACTGTATATATTTGTACTGAATCTTTAAAATTGTATTCTTTTCCCTTCCCTTTAAGTGTTAAATAATTAATTTTATTTATACCAAATATGTGTTGAATTTGGTGCTGTAGAGAAATGAAGACGGCTTTTCTGTTGTGTTTCACTGAATTTTAAATGAAAAAAAATCTTAATAAAATAAATAAAATGTAAAGAATTGTGATATAAATTCTGAAAGTATTCTGATATGGAAGTGTTGAGACATACGACGAGATAATATCAATATCGTGATACATTATGCCAGAATACACTTTCCTGAGATTTTGCTATTTATTTATAAAAAAAAAAAAAAAAAAGTTTTTTTTTTTAAATAACAATTGCAAACTCATTTGAAATTTTGTACTGAATCTTTAAAATATTTTTCCTTTTCCAATATTAAATAATTTTTTGTACATATTTAATTAAAAGTATAATATAATAGCATAATAAATATATTATCTTTGAGTTTTTATTATATCATATTAGTATCATAAAAACCCAGTGTTTAATCCAACACTAATATTTTGCTGGTGATTTGTTACAAAACTATACATAATGATTAAAATATTTCTACGATATACAATAATTAAGTATCCCGATATGATATGTCATATTACTTGCTTCAATATACATTTTCTGCATATTCAAATATTCCAAATAATTGAAATATACCAAGTATTAAATAATTTATTTATGTTATCTGCTGGAATTTATTCATTTAAGTGCATCGCTCAACTCAACCTCCTGTTGTTTATTCAACATTTACTTTGATATATAATTATTTTAAAGAACAAATATAAGTACTTGTTCTCAGGAATGGACTGGTTTGCAAGTGTGTGTTTTCACTCCCTTAAAATGTCACTTTTCTTTTTCTAAATTTGCAGCTATACATTTAAAGACAATTAGCCTGATTAAAAATAACTAAATTATTAAATACTTTTTTATTTAAAAATAGATAGCTCTTCTCAGCGCTGCTTCATAAAAATAACTCAAACGCTATATCATTTTTTTCTTATATTGTGCACAGAAGACAAAGACAGAAACCACAGTGTGTGTTGTGGCAAGATTTTAGGAAACGAAAGCATGTTTAGACGACGGTAAACTTTCTGAGCTCCAGTGTGCGGAACAAAAAAAAAAAAAAAAAAAACAAGTGCAGCTTTCAGAGTATTTTAAAGCTCATATGAAGTGTGGTACTCAGACATTAAGCATTATATATCACTCCATTTCTAACAGGTGTGGCTGAAACACCTGGCCATGCAATCTTCATAAACACACACTGAAGTCGTACTGTGAGAGCTCAGTGACTTTTAAACATGGCGCTCTCACACAATGCCACCTTTACCACAAGTCATTTGCTGAAATTTCGGCCCTGCTAGATCTGCCCCGATCATCTGCAAGTGCTAGTATTGTGAAATGGAAGCATTTAGGAGCAACAATAGCTCAGCCACGTATGCGGTAGACCACGTAAACTGCCGAGCGCTGAAACACATACAGACCAGAAATAGCTTATCTTCTTTCGCATCAGCACTACAGAGTTCCGAACTTCTTCTAGAAGCGACTTCAGCACAAGACCTGAGTGACCAGAGCTTCATGAAATAGGTTTCCGTAATCACTATGTGTAATGCCAAGCGTCAGCTGGAGTGGTGTAAAGTTTTTACTTTTTTTTTTTTTTGTAAAATTACTCATGAATTTATTTATGATCATTCATTTAAAATGATTTATTCTTACGATTTCTGTATTTATTAATTGTTATGATTGCGTCTATTTTCTGATTCCTCCATAATGCTGTTTTTTTCTCTATGAAATGTGCTCTATAAACTATTATTATTATTATTCAAAATTAAGAAAGAGGTTCAAGATTGAATATTGCATGTCTTGTTTTTGTGCATCATGGCACGGATAATTTCTGCACTTCTGATTTTATGTAATAAATATAATAATATGGTGTATTTTTAGACAGTGAGGGTCTGAGGCTTGACCAGAGAACCAGCGTTCTCCTCACACACCTCAAACAGCTCAGTGAAGAGCTCCAGCGCCAGCAGGCAGCACCGCTCCGGTCCCTGCAGGGGGCATGTGGCCCACTGGAGCAGCGCCAGGCCCGGCTCCGCCCCCCTGACCTGGGCGGGGTTCCTGGCGGCGGGCTGCAGGCGAGGGGCGGCGGGTTTTAAAACCGTCTGACAGATGAGTCTGCGCAGGGGCGGAACCGAGCACAGAGACACGAGCAGCTCCAGAACCTGCACATACACCAGACTTATAAGAGATTTATAACTTATTAAAGAGCTGATGTTATTTATTTATTTATTTCTGCTCAGGTTACGTCACCTTCACCGCTGTATCCGGGTCTTTACCGTGGAGAAGGCCGACCACCTCGCTCAGACACACGGGGAGGTGTTTATAACTAAACCACACACACAGGGGAGAAAAAACAAGGCTGCTTTCACACCTTAAGCACATTTCACATGTAATAGTTTAAGCAAGTGACACAGTGTAACTAAAATTTATAAAGAAAAAAGTTTATTAAAGTTATATTTTCATATATAAAACATATAAACATACATATAAAGTTGTACTATATTTATTTTTTTATCTTTTTCAATTTAAATATTTTCTTTTATATTTAATATTTAAACAAAATATACAATTTATATCTGTGTATGTTTTATATTCATATTTTAGAGCAAACATTTTGCTGTATTTTCTTTCTTTAAATTTTTTCCATTTTATATTTTTTTATATTTTTTAAATATATTTATGTTTGAACCTTCAGGTCTTTTTATAGTTAATTTTCTATTTTATTTTACTGTATATTTTATATATATTTTAAAGTTATAAAAAGTTATATTTCATAGATAAAATGTATATTTTTATATATTTTTAGCGCATATAGAGTGGATAAAAACGAGTCTTGTTAGTGAGTGAATATTAGGAGATTTACGAAATGCTGAACTGTCTGCGTGTCTATTCTTAATTTCCTCATCACCAGCTGTAAACCAGTCTTTATTTCAGTTTTATATCTGATGATAATAAATGTAACCTAGGCTAGTTGGTTAGCTGATACGCCCCAATAACATGGTAATAGTGTGGTTATAGTTGCAGTGTGAAAACATCATCAGTCAATAATAGAGTTGTTTTTTTTTTTTTTATTATTTGTTCTTTTGTTTTTTTTAAATAGATCAGCGATGAACCCACTTGGTGAGGTAATCAGCAATCTTGGCGTTTTTGAGCAGATCCACCAGTAAGTCGACAGCGTAGTTCCTTGTCAGTGTTCCATCTCCATTCACTGTGATGTTAAAGATGAGCTGGAAGGTCTGGTGAATGTTCTTTGCATTGAACAACTGAAACCACAAGTGCACAGAAACAGAAAGTTATGGTCTAAAACCACAGTGCAGCAAATGACAAGATCAGAGAGATGGAGTCAGCAGGCACCTTTTGGCCAACTTCCTCGCCGAGGGTGAGGCTGGACAAGATCGAGAGCGAGAAGACGACCACAGTGAGGCAGTTGTGCCGGAGGAGGTTAAGCAAAGCTCTGTAAAAAGCTTTAACATTACTCTGGAGAGATTTGAAAAAAAAAACAAGAGAGAAGAGGAAAAAAATCAATAAGAGCTTCACTTAGGCATGGAAATAAGGGGGCGGGGTATAAATTGAGGGGGCGTGTCCTACCTGAGACTTAATCTGCACCTGTACAGACTGGTTGTGTCGACATAGATTAGCCATCAGGCCTAGGCACGGCTTGGTGATGTCATCATTCTGAGACTGGCTGCAAGCAGAAAGGTAGACACTGCATCAACTTCTAGCAATAATCTTACAGACAACGCTAAAAAGTATTGGCCCCCGCACAGAAAAAGAACCATGCAATGAGTGTTCTTTTGCACTATAAATATATACAGTCATTGTGTAGACACACACCTGAGTGCTCCAGAACACCAAACTGTCAAAAGGTCGGTTTTTATAGAGGCAGTCACACTTCTCGATGATTAACTAATCCTGTGCGTTTCATTAGTAACACCCAGCTGCTAATTATTCTCTTAATGATTGTAGAAGAAGGAAGGGTGCACTTATTCTTTCCCACCTGGTTTCTGAATGTTGGTTTACTTTTGGGGAAAAATGAAATCTGTTGTGTTTTGTTGTTGTCACCTGAGCTTATTTATTTATTAGTAGAAGTTGGTGAGGAGCACACAATCGTGATTTAGGCCCTGATAAATAAAAATATAGAATTGAAGGAGGGTTATTCCCATGACTGTATATAGTTTTTTGTTCTGTTTTTTAAAATTCTGCTCTGGTTTCAAAATTATTGGCACCCCATGGAAAGAATAACAGCACTGAGCATCTTTTTGTAATGTCTAACAAGATTGGAGAGCATCTTGAATCTTTCTCTGTCCACAACATTTCATGCGTCTTTACATTCTTACGTTTGTTTCATTTGCACACGTGTAAAGTCACCTCCAGAATTAATGGCGCCCTTCATAAAAATGAGCAAAAATATTATATTAAAAAAAAATCAAATTAATGATGATCAATTGAATTTAAACATACAGGAATGCTTTAGAGTTTTAACATTTTTTCATCAGTAATGCATTTTTTTCCTTTGCAAAGCACTGCTTTCAAAATTATTGGCTATTAATATCTGATAAAGCCTCCTGCCCACTGGAAGGAATAAAAGCACTGAACCACTTCCTGTGATGTCTATCAAGACTTGAGTCACTTATAGAGCATCTCAGACCCTCTTCATGTTCACTTATTCTCATATCCTGCGGTTATGCATAGTTTTTCTGCAAGCCGGGTACAAGCTGTCATTTTGGATGTTGCTCCTTTAAAGGGGTCGTGTGTAAGATTCAGGAGTTGATGATAATGCCTGAGATGGTCTCTGGTTGCTGTGCACAAACTGTACGGAGGATGTAACAAAACTTGCACTGTGGTTTTGCTAAAGTACCACAAAGAGGGGCCTAACAGGAAAGGGTGATTGTGCGACTGAGCCTCAGACAAACTTCACAACATATTTCTTTCACTTTAGCTTTTTATATATGCAGCAGCACAAAAAAACAAATATACAGTTTGTAAAACACAAATAGATGCAAATCATAAAATATATCTTACATGTTGAGCATGAGGAACGTGAGGAGGTCGTCTATGTGGGACGCGCAGTGCAGGAGTCTGACGTTGTAAGTGAGACGCTGCAGGACCTGAAGACACTGAGGAAAAAAAAATTCTAATTAAATGGAAAAAGATCATAGAAATTATGCAAATAATGCAAAAAAAAAAAAACTCAGATGTAGAGAGTAGAGATGTTATTATGGTTGTTTGTGTAAAATGTGAAAAAACTGATACAAATAAATTGAGCAAAATAACACGTTTGTTTTATGTTAATAAATATCTCATTTGAGTTGTAAAATAGTGGGCGGAGTCAATGCAAATGGATTCACTTATCGTCTTTGTGATGCTTTAGAGATTATTATTGTGCATGTAAACACATTTCTCTATCAAATGTAAGCCATGAATCTGCAGTGAAAAGGGAAAAGGGCATGATGTGATTTTTACTTGTAGCACGATCGGATCCTCAGGTGTAGCTCTGGTACAGTGGATGATGGTCGCCAGCGTGCCAACGATGTTATAACGGCTATGAAGCGCCTCTTTACTCTCATCATCTGCTGCTGCAGGACAAAAAAATTCTTAGAACTAAAACGCTGGATTAAGTCTAATGTAGCCCTAAAGTGCTTAGTACTGAGTACTGAGACACTGGACTAAGTGTAATGTACTGAGTACTAAGACACCGGACTAAATGTAATGTAGCCCTAAAGTACTGAATACTAAGATGCTGGATTAAGTCTAATGTAGCCCTAAAGTACTGAGTACTGAGACACTGGATTAAGTCTAATGTACTGAGTACTAAGACACCAGACTAAATGTAATGTAGCCCTAAATTAATGAGTACTAAGATGCTGGATTAAGTCTAATGTACCCCTAAAATACTGAGTACTGAGACACCGTACTAAGAATAATGTACTGAGTATTAAGACACTGGACTAAGTCTAAAGTACTGAGTACTAAGACACTGGACTAAGTGTAATGTAGCCCTAAAGTACTGAGTACTGAGACATCAGACTAAGTGTAATGTAGCCCTAAAGTACTGAATACTGAGTCATCAGACTAAGTGTAATGTAGCCCTAAAGTACTGAGTACTAAGAGACTGAACTAAGTGTAATGTAGCCCTAAAGTACTGAGTACTGAGACACTGGACTAAGAATAATGTACTGAGTACTAAGACACCGGACTAAGTCTAAAGTGCTGAGTACTAAGACGCTGTACTAAGTGTAATGTAACCCTAAAGTACTGAGTACTGAGTCATCAGACTAAGTGTAATGTAGCCCTAAAGTACTGAGTACTGAGACACCGTACTAAGAATAAAGTACTGAGTACTAAGACAACGGACTAAGTCTAAAGTGCTGAGTACTAAGACACTGGACTAAGTGTGATGTAGCCCTAAAGTACTGAGTACTAAGACACCGTACTAAGAATAATGTACTGAGTACTAAGACACCGGACTAAGTCTAAAGTGCTGAGTACTAAGACGCTGTACTAAGTGTAATGTAACCCTAAAGTACTGAGTACTAAGACACTGATGCATTGCGTACCGAGCTGAGCGAGCAGAGACAGGACGCAGCCTGTAAGAGCAGGACTGGTGTTGGGATCTCCAGCTACTTCCAGCAGGCCGTTCAGACACTCACTGGGGAGAACCTGTCCTGAGGACAAGATCCTGCAGCCCTTTAAGGCAGACAAGTCCTGCAGAAACACCACAGTTCCTCATTCAGACAGCTGTGTACTGGACATGAAGTGCACTACACACTCCACAGGACACAAAAGCAGCTGATTTATAGGCTATGCAGTGCTCTATGTGTAATCTCTAACCTTATATCAGTGTATTTAATGTTTACATGTGAACTGTCAACTCACTTCCATGTGTTTCTGCAGCAGTGATGCGTTCAATGCGCCTCTGCTGTTTCTGTATTGTCGAATCGCCAGAAGCAGAGACTTCAGACACGTCGTCACGTCCATCCCAACAAAGCCAAAGAACTATAAATTAAATATAAACTCTAATCCTAATCGATCAGGACAAACAAGTCGTGTAAATACACTAAGAGACCACTTAAACCTGCTCTAATTAGCTTATCTGCTAGCTAGCAAGCAATGTTTACTAATGTTTGCTAACTCTTTTGTGTAGTCTATTAACGTTATAAAGGATTTAACCTCCTGATATTCTGACATTAAAAATCTTGTTATCTTACACTGAATACTCCTAATATAATAACTTGACTTATTGTGTTGTATTTTTATTTTTGTAACGTTATATAGATAATGCTCTGTTCTTTCAGCTCGTGCTGGAAAACTGACTTCCTCCCGCTTTCAACTTCGAAATGCAGCTGGAACAGTCCATTTTCGACGCAGGGGGGGACACGGAACACAGAGCAACTGAAATGCCTTACACTTCCCTTCATAAAACAATTCGGATTAACAACATACTTTAGCTATTCATATTATACGTGTTTGATTCTTTTCGATCTGACTTAATTGTGTAAATGTTTTGTGAATTATCCTTTTTAAAAATACACCCCCCCCAATCTGCTTCTATAACTGACGAAACGAAGCAATGACGTAGATGAGGTTAGCCACGCCTCCACCTCTCAAGCGTCATTGAGTTTCCAGAGGGGAAGAATAATAATAATAGCTGCTTCATGATTAAAATAAATAATATTAATATTATTAATAATAATATAACAGCTTAAAGAGGGCATTTTGACAATGAAATATATTCATTTTATACACGTTCAGGTGTTTGTTTGTTATAAATTTATGAGTTTATACATGTATTTATCTGTGCACACATTCAGTTATACAAGCATGTGGAAACACAAGTTTATAAAATAAAGCTGTTTCATGATTAAAGTAAATAATTTTAATTAAAGCTGCAAGCAGCATTTTCGGGGGCCAAGCACCCAGACTCGGTGAGCCCCACATTCACAGACACGCTGCAGTTTTTGCTGAAGCAATCACAGGAAAGCAGAGTCATAGCTTTAGGCAAAGGGATTCAAGAGTGATCTGTAGTTTGATGTGTGTGTTTTGACCACAGACAATGAGGAAAGGTCTAGATGAACAAAAGAGCTGCTGCTGCGGCTGCCGCTACTGCCGTGACCTGCTTTATTGTCTGTTGCTACTCTGACTTGTGGTCATGATTGCTCCTACTCTGACCTGAAAATGTTTTTCTTCTTGCAATTTAAAAACATATAAGGTATTTATGTTTTTTCTCATCAGTCTGGGCCTTTTCCCCACTTTGTGCAAGTATCTGCACCAAACTTATATCTGTCTTATATTTTTAATTGCAAATTGCTCAATAAAAATGCGATTTGATATTAAACCCTGTCAGTCATGTGTTGTCTTTATAATAGCACACTGAATGGCTAGAACAGCAGTAGACTGTTATTTAAACAGGTCTCAAGATGATGATGAAGATCGGACAAAATTTGGAGCAGGAGGAGCGAAAATGGCAGTTAGATGTGAGTATTTTTAGCATGTTGACCAGTAAGTGGCACTGGCATGAAATTTGTAGCATAGCCTTAGGTCATGATCCTGAAGATGCCTACCAAGTTTTGTGTCAGTGGGCAAAGTTGTTGCTGAGATACACCCTCACTTCCTGTATGGCGGCTTCGCTGTCAGATTTGTTGGACAATTACGGATAAAGTGTTTGGAATATCAAAATTCTTTTGATAATTTTTGTGAAGCTTACTCTGAAAATGACGTTTGCCAAATTTGGTGATGATTGGACATAATTTGTAGGAGGAGTAGTGAAAAAAACAGTTTTGGAAAACTTCAAGATGGAAGAAAATCTAATTAGGTGGAAAATGACGTCATAGGGTGCGTTGAACTCGTCTTGACCCAGGGGAATTTTGGAAAAAAGGTTCAAAAGTTATGACCATGGGTGTATGACCACCAGCCTGGCGGCGCTGGGATCTGAACTTATGACCTTCCAACATCTTAACCACTGAGCTACCACTGTCCTTCTATGGTTCTATGGACTGCCAGAAGAAGAAGAAGAAGAAGAAGAAGAAGAAAAGGTAGAATAACAATAAGGTGCCTACACACCTTCAGTGCTTGGGCCCCCAGTAATAATATAACAACTTAAAGAGAGCATTTTGACAATGTAATATATTCATTTTAAATACGTTTAGGTGTTTGTTTGTTTGTTTGTTTGTTATAAATGTATGAGTTTATTTATGTATTTATGAATGTATTTATTTGTGCACACATTTATTTACACAAGCATTTATTTCTTATTTATTTATTTGTTTGTTTGTTTTCTCTCTTCCTCTCTTTATTTATTTATTTGTTTGTTTGTTTGTTTGTTTAAAATTTACAATTAAATATTTTGATAAATTGTTGATAAAATGTTTAATGTGTTGTTGCATGTTGGGATAATAATATTTATTATTATTATTATTATTATTATTATTATTATTATTATTATTATTATCATTATTATTATTATTATTATTATACAGAAGTTCAGGATGATGTTTGGTGAAGTGAACTCTCTCACAGACCTGTTCTAAGTAAAAATATGTCTTGTTATTTATAGTGTCTCCTCTCCTAAGTCCCTTGGCTTAAGAACAGAAATAAATAAAGCAGGTTTTTAGTTTTGAACATCTATATCATTTAAAAATAAAATAAAATAATCTGTCATTACTCAACATGATTATATCCCCAAAGTTAGAAGATTCATGCAAATCGTCTCAGAAAAATGTCAGAATTAGACTAGAATTAAACTCTTATTAGATGTCACGTCTCTCTGCTGCTCTGTTCGATTGCAATTGCATCCACTTGCTATGTTCTTATCAGGATTATTCTTAGTTTGTAAACTTATCCCTTAATTTCCTGAGTGTTATTATAACAATAATGAATAATGAAGCTCAGTAACAGGATTAAAACTGAAATCAGTAGTGGAAACTGTCCTTAGACACACTGATGACTAACTATGAAGCTCTGAGCTGCAGCTGAAGGCCAGGAGACACCGAGCATCTGATGAACATGACCGTGAGTTATTATTCATATACTGCTCTTTATCAATGCAGAGAAAATCCATGACGGCAAAAAAGTCTGCATCCACCTACACGTTTTCCCCCAAACTTAATAATATTTCATATTTCCACCACTATGGCTTTTAGCAGGATGGAAACATGAGCAGGTGTGGTTAAACAAACATCAAAACAGACAGATAAGTAGGCAGGTAGACAGACAAATGGATGTATAGACAGACAGATTTAACTGGAGTTCAGGCTTGTACATTCACTGGATATAAAAAGTTTACACACCCCTGTTAAAATGGCAGATTTTTGTAAAGTAAAAAAATGACACTAAGATAAATCATGTCAGAACTTTCCTCATCTTTAATGTGTAAATGCAAAGCATAGAAATAAAGTGAAAAACAATCAGAAGCTTTTGTAGGGGAAAAAAACCTTACAATAACCTAGTTGCATAAGTATGCACCCCTCTTAACTCATACTTCATTGAAGCAGCTTTTGATTTTATTTCACCACGCAGGCTTTTTGAGTAAGAGTCTATCAGCGTGGCACATCTTGACGTGGCAATATTTCCACTCTTTCTTGCATAACATTTTAGATCCATCAGATTTTAAGGGCATCTCTTGTGCACAGCCCACCTCAGGTTACCCCACAGAGTTTTAGCTGGATTCAGGTCTGAACGCTGGCTTGACCATTCAAAAACTTTGCTTTGCTTTTCATTAAGCTGTTCCTTTGTTGATTTGGATGTATGCTTTGGGTCATTGTCATGCTGAAAGGTGAAATTCCTTTTCATCCTCAGCTTACTAGCAGACACCTGAAGGTTTTGCACTAAAATTGACAGGTATTTGTAGCTATTCATGACTAAAGCCCCAGTTCTGGCTGAAGAAAAGCAGAACTAAAGTATGATGCTGCCACCACCATGCTTCACCGTGGGCACGGAGTTCTTTTGGTGATGTGCTTTTTTTTGCACCAAACATACCTTTTGGAATCATGGAATTACAGTCAGGTCCATAAATATTGGGACAGTGACACAGTTTTGGTAATTTTGCCTCTGTACACCACCACAGTGGATTTGAAATGAAGCAGTCAAGATGTGACTGAAGCGTAGACTTTCAGCTTTAATTCAAGGGGTTTAACAAAAATATTGCATTAACCGTTTAGGAATTACAGCCATTTTTTACAGAGTTCCTC
>CM040475.1:19802501-19899822 GCA_022758105.1 Pangasianodon gigas | reverse complement strand
GAGGAACTCTGTAAAAAATGGCTGTAATTCCTAAACGGTTAATGCAATATTTTTGTTAAACCCCTTGAATTAAAGCTGAAAGTCTACGCTTCAGTCACATCTTGACTGCTTCATTTCAAATCCACTGTGGTGGTGTACAGAGGCAAAATTACCAAAACTGTGTCACTGTCCCAATATTTATGGACCTGACTGTATTATACCTTTTGGAATCGGTCTCATCAGACCATAACACATTTTGCCACATGATCTGGGATGATTTAGTTGAGCTTGGATGTTTTTTGTGAGAAAGGGCTTCCGTCTAGCCGCCTACCCCACAGCCCAGACATGTGAAGACTATGAGAGATTGTTGTCACATGCAGAGAGTAATCAGTACTTGTCAGATGTTCCTGCAGCTCCTTTAATGTTCCTGTAGGTCTCTTGGGAGCCTCCCTGGTAAGTTATTGTCTTGTCCTTTTGTAAATTTTGGAGGGACGTCCTGTTCTTGGTGATGTCACTATAGTGCTCCATTTTCTCCACTTGTTGATGATGGCCTTCACGGTGTTCCATGTTACATCTAATGTTTTAGAAAATCTTTTATACCCCTCTCCTGATCGATTCCTTTTGACAGTGAGATACCATACAGGCTTTGTAAGCTCTGTGCAGAACATGGCTTCAGAAGTCAGATGAAACCAAGAAGATGTGAAGAAAATCCTACAGAAACAGCTGATCTGTATTTGAGGTTAATCAAAATGATTTCATTAAAGACAGCTGTATGATAAATACTTTTGAACATGAGATTGAACAGCCCCAATTATTAAAGCGTGTGCACACTTATGCAACCGGGTTATTGTAACTTTTTATTTTTCTTATTTTTCCATAAAATGTTTCTGATTGGTTTTGACTTAATTTTCATACGTTATATTTTCACACTGAGGCTGGAAAGAGTTCGGACATAATTTATCCTGGTCTCATTTTTACATCACAAAAACCTGCCATTTGAACAGGGGTGTGTAAACTTTTTATATCAACTGTACATAGACAGATTGATAGATAGATAGATAGATAGACAACTAGAAAGACAGACAACTAGAAAGACAGACAACTAGAAAGACATACATACAAATAAAAACTGATAAACAGACAAGGCATGTATACAGCGTGTCCCAAAAGTCTCCATACAGAAATTAACACTTTTTAGCAAAATGTCTTCCAAAATTTTTCATACTTAGTTTATATTATATATTTTTTTCAGAAAGCCTTTAAGAATGTCGTTGATAAAAGAAGAACATATTGAAATCATTCTCATGACTGGATCAGGAAGCTGTCGCAAGGTTGTGACGGACTTTAACAGGAAACGTGACGATCACATCACACATGACACTGTTGCCAAACTGGGAGCCAAAGTTGGGAAAGATGACTTTGTGCATTTACAAAGAAATGGCAATCATGTAGAGGAGGTTTTGTAAATAAAGTTACATTTCACTTTTCTCCTATGTATGGAGACTTTTGGGATAATACGATCATTCAATTATATATATATATATATATATATATATCTACAGGTCGCTGGAGAACCAGTGGTTAGGCTTCAGTGCTCTCACAGCCACGGCCCTGGTTCGATTCCCATTATTATTCCCGTTAAAATTATAAAGTTACAAAGGTTCTCCAAATGAACAATTAGCCTCATTCTTTACTCCCAGTTCTTCTTTTTCTGTCCTTTTGCAAAGTGATAATAATCAGAATAAAACAAACCGGTAAAACTATTTCTTTATGCCATCTGTAAAATTCTTAAACAGTGAATATCCATATCTACAGTTTTCAGAAAATGTGTCATAATTTACACTTAGGTATGTCCATAAACCAAAAAATAACTTATTTACATATACAGCATTTACAATTATTCACCTGGCGCACACTTTTAGACAGTTTTATGTATGATGTTTGCAACAGTTTAAACAGGAGGAACAAAAAGCCATCAGTAGACATTAGTCTCATGAGCCGCAGTTCATTTTATTCCCACAGTCTGTTTCTGTTTTCTAAAAGCTTGAGGTTATTGTTGCGAGATTTAAAAAAAGGATAGAAAAATTACAGTTCGGTAGAATCAATCTGGCAGCACGTCAACATAATCAGAGTCCACGTCTAAGAGAGGAACAGAAAAATGGAGGAATTAGAAAATGTCTATTTTATTAGGTGAATAAAGCTAAAAGAAATGAATTTTTTTTGCTCACTCTCATAGTCCGGTCCCTCATCAGAGACCACAGATTCCTGGTCTGTTTGTTTCCTCTTCACAGAGTGACGCAGGCGAGTTGCTAAACCCTGGTTTCTCTTCTTATAATAATGAACAAGATCTTCCAGCGTCTTAAAAAACTTCTCCTTCACACCTGCACTGGACTGAGAGGACAAACAATGATCACAAGTTGATTATTTTCCTATAACAGCACCTCCTAAAGTGTGTTATTCCTCTTACACCACAGCAACTTACCAACAATACCAAAGACGTTTTTATTTATTAATATCGACATGTCATAGGTTGGAGGGTGTCAGTAAAGTTAGTTCCTGTTCTCATTTACATTATAGCAGCTATGAACAGTCGTTCCTTCACCAACTTCTCTTTTGCTTCTCTCTCATGAAGTTAATAAGACAAAAAAAGCAGCTTGTTGTGGTACAGAGAAACTGCAAAGAAGTGTAAACTCCTCTGTCCTGAAGACATCAGAAGACTTCAAACTTACAGCTTTACCTCTGACTGTTACAAAGTGCTGACACTGGAGACTCCTTCCATCAATGTTTCATTAAACGTCTCCTTACTTTTAAAAGCTTCACCATATCAACGATTTATTTAATCAGTTTATCATCAGTGGATCGTCTGCTGTACACGTCCCTGTGAATGAGCCGTTACTATAGAAACAATAACGTATCAGAGCGAGCGCATTAATATAAACCTGCGCTACTGTCAGAGCTGCTGTTATAGAGAATTAATCAACACCTTCTGACCAATCCCAATCCAGAATTCATCAGCGCTGTGCCAAAATTTGAATTTAACATGAATATTCCTCAAATGCAAAAAGTTACACATTTACCACAAAATAAAATATCTGTAGCAACATTTTTTTTTTCACAAAGGCTCCTTCATTAAAAATGTTTGAATGATCGTATTAGTATATCATATCAGTTCAAAAGTTTGTGCCCCCATGTGATGTGATATAAATATTATCTAATGACTTGTGTGTTCACCTTTTTGCTTTATATCTGTCTCAATTATCTTTCATATCCTCAAATCCCTCTAATATTATTTCTGTTCATACTCTTACGCTGCCTTTTTAAAAGGTCTGGAGACCAAGAGGCTCATGACAAAATGTTAATTTCTCTTTTTTTAATGCACCAACATTATATATATATTTTTTTATCTCTTTAGCTTTTTTGACCATTTTAAGTAACACATGCAGGAGGATGCAATTACAAAAGGCTACATACAAACCATAAGATATTTGTGGCCTTCGAGTACATGACCGTATTCCGTATACACATTGCTAAACTTACTGTATGACAGAACAGAGAAAAAATGATCTTCAATCAGGTTGAAAAACTAACTAAAATATTATTTGTTAATTGTTAAAATGAGAAATATAACTAGCATCTACAGATCTTGCAGCTACATACAGTCTTTTTAAGAACTGACACATTAAAAGAAAGGTACATGCATGGTGTTAATACTTCCTGTGGAAATATCTCACAGTATGTCTGTCACACATACTTTCATTTTTATACAGCTCTGTGCTAAGCCCAATTAGGAACCAACTCACTTTCTTTTCCAAACTAGTTAAAATTAAAATTAAGAAATTGAAATCTCTGCACATCATAGAAGAGGACTGAGTTTTATGTGTGAGGTGATATTAAAGTGTGAATTAAAGCGTGAAATGAATCACATATTGCATGTAATTCGCTCCAACACACAGCCGTCTCTTTAAAGCTGAGCTCGTCTTGATTAAAAGCAATACAGTCTGGAATAAAATCTACTTCTGGATAAATATTTAATGTTAGGGTGATCTTTCTCTCACTCACCTGTAAAGTGTAATATCCAGTATGAGTTTGTAGGATTCTGTATGTGTACACCACTTTCTTTTTGCTGTAGGAACAAAAAGAAAATCCTTTAATGGCAACCATGCACCATTGAAATTATTCAGTAATAATAATAATAATAATAATAATAATAATAATAATAATAGTCATGCGTTCCATAGCGCCTTTCTAACACTTAAGGTCGCAGTGTACACACATACACAAAGAAAGAAAGAAAGAAAGAAAGAAAGAAAGAAAGGAAAGAAGCATTCCTTTGTATCTTGGTTTTGATTATATATTGTTCAATTAATCATAAAGGCCAGAGATTAGAATGTTGTGGTTTTTCATTTTTAATCTTTTTATTTGTTTTAATAATAATAACAATAATAACAATAATAATAATAATAATAATAATAATAATAATAATACTTTTATTATTTTATATTTTATAATATTTCATATAAGATTTTTATATTATTATATAAGATACATTATTATTAAAAAAACAAGAGATTTAACTGAAATGAAATGATGGCATGAAAAAAGGAAAAACTAGAATAACAATCATTTAAAAGGTTATAATTTTACTCTTTATTGCCAAGGCCAAGTCTGAAACAAAGCTCAGGGGAAAAACTCAAAAAGGAAAATCAGAATAGATTGTGATTTTGTTGTAGTGTGTAAAATGTTGACTGAACAATTTGTTTTTAATTTTTCTTCTTTTGATTTTTAAGGTTGTGTACTTTTAAAAAAAAAAGGGGGGGTCAATAACAACAATGACAGCAACTACACAAACTGCAACAGATGACAAAAAAATGTATTATATAAAAGGGATAAAGGACTGCTATTGCTATGGATTTCTTGGTAAGTTATATCTTGTAAGCTGCATCTGACCTTTTTCAGGTTTTGAGGAAGTTATAAGGTAAATGAGAGACTGAAGAGATAACATCTGTACCTGTGAAGCTTCAGTAACTCATCTACATTTTTCTTTTTTACTTTTTCACAGTTTTGTTTCTGCCTGCATTTATTTTCTGAAGATCTACAGAGGAGAAACTTCTAATTTAACAATGACTAAAGGTGCAGTCATAAAATAAATGAATACTCACTAGACGCAGAGGCACAGAGCTCCATGGATAGTCTCGCTTTCCCGGATGAGATACGATCCGTCTTTTCCCTTTGCACCCAGGATCTCCTCGCACCGCTCTCTGCTGATGGGACCGTGGTAGAAGAGCAGATCCATGTGCTCCATCACCCCGGTTCAGTCACCTCAACCTCCACAGGAACTGCTAACACAATCCTCTTGAACTGAATCACAAAAAAAATTTTAAACTTGAAGTAAAAATTAAAGCAGTTGTTCTAAAAAATATCCTCAGAAAGGTGAAAGATCCATCGCTGATGTTAAGTGATATTTACTACTACAGAAGCTCGAGCACTGTGGCTGTGTGCTGCAATGTCATCTTTCACACAGGAAGTATGTGTTTGTGTGTGTGTGTGTGTGTGTGTGTGCATGTGTACACGTTCATACACATATTTCCAATATGCACACACTATTTTTAAAAAAAAAAGATTTTCCTACAAGTCATCATTCCATCGTGGTTCATTTCCTTTTCTCTGTGGCATCTATTTTAATGTTTTTTTAAATATCACATATGAAGTGAAAAAAAACACACATTTGTTATTGATCATATTACGGTGCTGTTGAATTCTGGATGGCGAGTGGTCAGAAGAAAAGTGTTGATTAATTCATTATCAATTATAAATTTTTTTATAGTGAATTTAAAATAATTAATTAATTAATTTTCTATGAGTAGAATCCATATTATTACACACTTTTGGCCACGTAGTGGATAAATGGCCAGCTTTTGTTTTAAGTCCACAGAAGCTGTATTGTCTAAACATGACACTTCGGCTGTTCTCTTAGTATAGTGAGTTTGCACACTTTTAAAAATGGATGAGATTGTAACCATTTAAGCCTTTAACAGCTTAGCATGGTTAATTACAATTACATAATGAGGCTGAAACAGTACAGTTGCCTAAATATTAGCTGAAAAAGTCTTGTTTCTCTATCCACAGTCCACATAACAAACACATTTACCAATAACCAATAACCGATAACTACTTCCTGAAAGCTGCTGTCTTGCCTGACTGCCATTAACGTTAATGCTTACGTTAATGTCTAAAATGAACAGCAAAAAGAATGAAAAGACATAAATAACAAATTCATATGGTTTAAGGTAAGTTTTATTTGTTTATATGGCACAGATAGCCTACATTTTATTCAGAGTTGTATGTCTTTATTTATATTTTATCTAAACAATGCTGAAGTAAAAAAAAAGATTTTTCTAAGTACGCTTTATCTCGTACCCATCTCACTTCACACCTCCAGTGCCCACAGTCTCCGCCTGACTTCCTAACAAAAAAACTGCAATGTTCTGCATTGTATGTTTACAAGAAAAATAAGCAACTACTATTTCTGTATAAAATGCAGATTACTGTCCCTATTATTTCAATACAATCATTTCATATATAATTGTATATAATATATCATATATACGGGAAAAAGAAAGTACACCCTCCTTCAATTCAATTTATTAGGGCCTAAATAACAATAATTTACAATTGTGGTCTTCACTAACTTCAATAAACAAACAAATAACCTCAAAAAAAACAACAAAAAAAAAACAACAGATTTCAATATGTAGTCATTTTTCCCCAAAAAAATTTAAAAAGTAAGTACACTCTATAATTCAGTAACATGTAGAACCACCTTTTGCAACAATAACTTGAAGTAAATATTTTCTGTCTCTCACATGGTTTTGGAGAATTTTTGGCCCATTCTTCTTCACTGAAGTTCATTGAAGCTCTCTTACGATCCCGCCACAGCATCCCACAGCAACCCAAGGTTTGGGTCCGTGTGTAGGAAACATCTCAGAAATGTTCTTAAGAATAGTCTTAAGCTTTGACTTAAGTGTAAAAAAAATTCTTAGTAAAAAGTAGGACTTGCGTAAGAGTAGGAACTTTCAAAGCAAAGTCTACGACTGATTCTTAAGTGCTGACTGAGGTGGCACTTAAGTGCTGTGAAATAAGGACTACAGTGATGTCACTCAAAATGGCTGCACTCAAACTCTGAATCAGCCAATAGTGAGCCTGAAGAGTAAAATCACAGCAGCACGACACTATGCATTCACAATTTCATTAAGACATTGAAACAATTATTTTAATATTTAAATTTATTTTAAAAATTTGCTTTGCATTATGTGCAAAAATATTACGAATAAGTACATGCTGCCGGAGATTTCAACCATGCAACTCTCAAGTCAGTGCTCCCTAAATTCCCTAAAATCAGCTGCGGACTTTGCTATGAGAGAGGAGAACGCGCTGGATCGTGTTTACACAAACATCCCCGGCACTTACCGGGCGGAGCCCCGCCTCTATCTCAGCTACTCAGACCACATCTCACATGTTATGCTAATCCCAGCATACAAACCGCTCGTCAGACGCTCCAAACCGGTCCTGAAGCAGGTGAAAACCAGGCCAGCAGGATCCATCTCTGCTCTTCAGGACTGTTTTGAGCACACTGACTGGCCCATGTTCAGGGAAGCTGCAACCTCCATGTACGGAGGACTACACAGCATCAGTGACCAGCTACATCAGCATTGATGACGTCACTGTCTCCAAGACCATCACCACACGCTCCAACCAGAAGCCGTGGATGACCTCAGAGGTGTGTGCGCTGCTGAGGACCTGAGACTCCGCCTTCAGAGCAGGTGACAAGGCGGTCCTAAGAGCAGAGAGGGCCAAACTGTCCCGGGCCATCAGACAGGCAAAGCGCGCACACACACCCAGAGAATCCACAGCCACAAAATATTTACACAAAACATGTGTACCATCATTGTGTATTCTTTAATCTTTTCAGTTTTAGTGTGTAATATTCACATTGAATTTCCAGCAACTTTATTTGTAATTTGAGCTTTTTTCTTTTAAGAGACTTAGTGTCATTCTGAGGGGCTGCGCTCTGTGCAAACCCTGTGTCTTGTGAGGCAGAAAGCTCATCCAGAGGACACGAGAAGATGTCTGGAGATGATCCAGAAGAAGATGCATCAGATGGCTAGAGCCAGATGGCTCCAGCATCATCCACACTATATTCACATGCAGTAAATATTAAGCAGTGCAAACATGTTTATTCAAGTCAAGTGGCTTTATTGTCATTTCAACCCTATACAGCTGGTACAGTACACAGTGAAACGAAACAACGTTCCTCCAGAACCATGGAGTTACATCAAACAACACAGAACTACAAGAGACTCCACATTTCTACATAAAGTGCACATGCAAACAGCACAAGACATTACAATAACTACTAAAACAGGACAATAGGCGCAGTAAGAGACAGTGCAGCGCCGACCAGTACACAGTTCTAGTAAGAACTGTCAGATACGCCAGAGGTCTGGCAGTGGCCTCTTTCAGCAGGATAATGCGCCCTGCCACACTGCAAAAATTGTTCAGGAATGGTTTGAGGAACATAACAAAGAGTTAAAGGTGTTGACTTGGCCTCCAGACAAGTCTGATCCATGGAGGCCCCAACTCACAACTTACAGGACTCTGCTGCTAACGTCTTGGTGCCAGAGATCACAGCACACCTTCAGAGGTCTTGTGGAGTCCATGAGACCAGAGTAATTGCTCGGTTATAACAGGTATAACCTGGCACATGTCGTTCGTTGCAATCCAGAGCTATTAGGCTATTGGTCAATTTACAAATGCAGTGATTCCCATTCTGGTAATGGCACAGACTCTCCATGAAAAAATGTGATCATGTGACCAGTGTGCTGTCTCTATCTTTTAACTCCTGAAGCCTGAAGTAAAGCAACACATGTTTCCTGAGGTGCGACGTTAATTGATACCCCACCAACAACAAAAAGTAGGAAAGTTGGAAAATGCCTTTCAAATGCCTTGTCCTAAATAAAAATTGTAATCATCAGCAGATTGGTATATGTGGTATAAGAGGAACGTGCTGTTATAGGAAAATAATCAACTTCAGGTTGCAAACATTTACTCCGCTTCATCATTCCACCCTGCCACAGAGTGTTTTATTCCTCTTATACCACAAATTTAAGACAGAATTCCATACAGAGAAACTGTATTTCTAAAAGTGCTGCTTTAAAAAACTTTTTTTTTTTTTTTACAATAATTAGGCTCATTAATGACTAGTTAACAACTCACATGTTCACACAACTACATAATATGAGCCTGTGTAGGATTTAGGCAGGCAAAAATATCAACCAAATATGTAATATTTAATAAATTAACTTATTATAACTTCACAGACCACCACCAAAAGAGTGACTTGTCTCCAAAAGAGGGTGTATTTGCATATTCAAATAGAGACATAATTATTCATTAGGTTAGTTAATGTTTCATTTTTGTCTATACAGAAATTTACTAAATCAATGCACAGGTTTTTAAATCCCTGCATCTTATTGGCTATAACCAGGGGAGGGGGTGGGGCTAATCTCGAGCTCCCTGAGGAAAGCAGTCAGGATAAAGAGAGTGATTTGGCACTAATCTGATTAACACTCTGAGAAATGTTCCCTCCATTAGAGTCACACTCCTGATGAGCCTCACAACGCTTTCACAGGTTTCATCAACGTCAGATTAGCCGCTATGAACTTTAACACGTTATTGTGACGTCACACAGCAGCGAGATGAAGACCAGGCCGACGGGTGACGCCAGCAATGCGGACTGGATGGGTTCCCTGTGTCCTTCACTCACCGCCATGCCGCTCAAGTACCTCGCCGTGCCTGGTGGGTCTGCAGTTCACCTGATTATCTCCACCATCACAAAGAGCTCCTTTTAGTCCTGAAGGAATTCATTCATTAAAACAATTCTCAGTAATGTAGCATGCACAGGTATTGGATTCTTTTAAAGATATTGCTGTGGATGAGATCCATTTCCTTGTGACGGAGTTACAGACTTTTTTATTCTGGAAATCTTTCAAGCAGGACATTTAGAGAGTGTTTTTTTCTGCTTAATTTTTCATATGAAATAGTTTGTCTATTCGTTTTTTATTTAGTCAACAACTTTATTATATTTCTTCAAAATTAATCTTAAAGGTTTCGTTCAAGTTCTTCAATGCATGTTACAATCACATCATTCAAACACTGAGAGAAAAATGATAATTAGTCATTTACATAATTGTGGAATATTTATAAATATGATCCTTTTATTTGATAGATCTGGTCTGTTTAATGTTAATTTAAATGTGGGGATTAGTTGAGGCAATAGAGCTGAAGCAGATGGTGCAATTTATCATCTGTAATTCATTACAAACTGAAAAATAAACTCCTATAAACTCTTAAATTCTAAAAATTCCTATTCTGAGACTTTTAAGATTTCTTGGATGCACGCTGTGCTCTTGTAGCCAGTTCTGAATATTGTCGGAAAATTTAAGGCTCCCAAAATTCCAACTCTGAATTCCGACTCTAGCTAATGATCACGATTATTAGCATTAGCAGGAAGCATACTGTTTGCTTAGGCCATTTTCGTTGCAATTGCGATCTATTTTTACAGTTAATAGGGGGCGCTAACCATCACAAACCACTCCTTTAAGTTCTGCTGCTATGTTAGAACTTGCTTTTCGGTTCTGCTCTACATTTCAGGCTCTCACGACTCGTTTAGTTTCTGGGTGGATGAACAGGCTCCGGTCGGTCCCGATCAGAAGGCATTCGTCAAGCACCTAGCATCAGTGTTCCGTCTGCTGGCCAAAAAAGTGATGAAGAAATGGTCCATGACTCAGAATCTGACCTTCAGGGAGCAGCTGGAAGGCGGCATTCGCTACTTTGACCTCCGAGTCTCATCTAAACCTGGAGAAACAGACCACGAGGTCTACTTCATCCACGGCCTGTTTGGGCTCAGAGTGCGAGACGGACTCCATGACATCAATGCCTTCCTGAACGCTCACCGCAAAGAGGTCATCTTCCTGGACTTCAACCATCACTACGCCATGGACGACGAGCACCATGGCTATCTCATTAAAATGCTCAAGGAGGTTTTTGGATCGAAGCTGTGCAAGATCAACATGGTGGAGGACATCACGCTGGACTACCTGTGGGAGAAGAAGTACCAGGTACTCATCAAGTGAGGATGTAAATCCTGACTCATACTGAGATCACACTTCTGACTAATGCGAGCTAATTAACAACAGTTTAGCTGCTAGATATCAGGTATGGCAGAAGGACATGCTCTAATTTGCATATTCATGCATATTCACTGAGACTGATGTTTTTAATGGTGTCGAGAGTTTTCAAGGATATTTCTAGTAATTTCTTTAGACTTATTTTCCAACTTTCCACATTAAAAAAAAAAAATCGTCGAGGTTCATTTAAACAAATGCCTTTAATGTGATTAAAGACGTCTCTAATGTCGTAGGTCAGGTCGGAGATGTTACTGTGCACTGACCCTAATCTCAGAGATTACAGGCTTACTTCCTGTCACACAGACACTGTTATATTGATTAAGTTCATACTTTTAAATGTCATTTATTTTTTATTTATACTCGTAGGTCCTGGTGTTTTATCATCACCCGTCTGCTGAGAGCTGCCCGCTGATGTGGCCTGGAAGTAAAATCCCAGCGCCGTGGGCCAACACCACCGACACCACCAAACTCATCCAGTTCCTGGAGACCACGCTGGGCGAGAGGGCCAAGTACGGCAGCTTCCACGTGTCCCAAGCCATCCTCACTCCCCGCATCAAGACCATCATCAAAGGCCTGGTCCAGGGGCTGCGCAACTACCTCGTCGAGAAGTGAGTTAATGAACCTGGTTCAGGGAGGTGGATTCTGATTGCTCAAAAGGTGTTGATTTATTTTCTATAACATCAGCTGCAAATCACAGGCTTATGTTAATCCACTCATTCTGATACATTATCAAAAAAAAAAACTACATGTAATTGTTGATGTGGTGAAGTTTTCTGTAAGGAGAAGGAGTCTCCAGTGCCAGTCAGAGGTACAGCTGTAACTCAAGTCTTCCGGACAGAGCAGTTTACGCTTTGTGATTTCTCAGTAATGTGACAAGCAGCGTTTGAAGAGACAGAAAAAAGGGAGGCTGGTGAGGGAACAGGAACTAACTTTTCACGGATGTTCCACAATTTTAACAGTAACTATAAATGGATATAAAGTATGACTGGTATGGAGCAAATTAAGAAATATAGCAGTTTAAGTCTGATTAAGAAAAGATTGCAATAAGAAATGGGGAAATGAAATGTATGAACTCAAGGAGCTATATTTTTGGAAGAAAGTACTGACTGTTCACAAGGTTACTTCCCTGTTTGAAAAATCGGCCTAGAGAGATAAAGACAAGAGGTCATAAAAGAGCTGTGGTATTCAATGACTATGACAACATATAGTGGATGAGATAAGATGGGGATACATGATGGGAGGAAGATGATGTCATTATTCTGCATTCTTTCATTCTTTCTTTATCCTTTACTAAATGAATAAGAACAATAACAAAATGAATAATTCATGAGCGTAACCATATACTCCAATTTTCTGTCTCAACCCTCGTAGCACTCTGAAGTAAGGTGTGCTTGGTAAGGTAAGAGTGGCTACTCGGGCTCATGAGCAATTGCTGATTGAATAAAATATTTAGTTGAGCACATTCAGGTGTTTGTTAGTGATTTCTCATTTTACAGGTGAATTTCCACCTGTGTGTGGAAGATTGTTTGGCAGTGGTTTCTCATTTTACAGGTGAATTTCTTGTGTGTCCCTGGGTGGGCTCCAACATCTCAGTGGAGGTAACCGTCTGAACAAAGGATTAAAATGGATCAAATTGGAAATGAGTGAGATTTTTCTCAGCATCTGAGTCACTCTCCTGAACTTCAGCAGATACCCCACTGAGTGACGGAGCTGTACATTTAGTAAATGGCACTGGCACTCTTAAATGTAAAAAAATTAATAGTTGGCAAATTGCAGTGGTATAAGAGGAATAAAAGACTTATTTTCCTATAACAGCACACCCTATTGTGTTTTATTCCTTACATAACATGTACATAGTACATAGTATATAGTATATTAATGTTTACTACTTTATATACTACCTGTGTCCTATTCTGTACTTATAAACCTGTAACTGAAAGAAAAGTGATCAACACAAGGACGAGTTATAACAATCTTATGACTGACTAGTTATTGCTGGTTCATCGCCCTGCAGAGGCAGTGGAGTGTAGAGTAATGCATTAATAGATTAAATCTTATTTTACTTGAGTGTTTAATTGTGTAAAGAATGCATCAGGCATATTGATAAAAGATGTTTCTATACATTGTGGGGCATCCAGTGCATCTTTTTTGCACGTAAGGATATTATGTTAATGTTATGTTAGGTTAGTATGTAATACGGCAACCCATAAAAACTGTACATGGCCATATTACAAGTTGTTTGCTGGAAGAAATGTCAGTGCTGTGAAGTTCAGTTTTAAAGTAGCCACTAGGTGTCACTAATGTACACAAAATAGTCCAAAAATCTGCATAGTCTTCAGAATTATTTACATTACAACATGTGGAAATAGTGTAGGAGCCCATGGAAGGGGGGGACTTATGATTCACAGCTCAGAAAGAGAGAGAGAGAGAATGTGTGTGTGTGTGTGTGTGTGTGTGTGTGTGTGTAGTGGATAACCAGGTCAGATGATCATCTGTCTCGCAGGAAGATTTATAATTGTGCTTGTGCGTGAGGAAGTGGGAATGTTTGTTATTCCAAGATCATTCCAGAATAACCTGCGCTCGAGCTTCTCACTTCCTGGTTTTGTTGTGCACGAGGAGAGAAAACTTTCTCTTTCTGCTTTTAGTTTCAGTCTGAAGTGCGTGCTAATGCTTGTGCAAGATTTGTCGGGTTTAACCTGGTTCTCCTGAGTATGTGCACCCACACACCATTGACTGTATATATGATTGTATATATGATGTCATAACAGGAAGTCAGAACTGAAGCCAAAATGTCTCCAAGGCCCTCTAGTGGCTGGTTGCAGGACGTTTTTTAACCCCGCCCATTCCCATGTTAGTGAATGGGAAAGGAGCCAAACTTACATTTTAAGTTCCAGCTCCACAAATTATCTTTCAGGAACAGTGTTCTGTCGTTGTTACAAGTTTAGTTGACCTTAATATCTTCTGTAATATTTTTCCTTATAACAAATGCATTTTATAGGAGTTATTTGATGATGAATAAAAGGGCGTGATTGATGAGGTAATTGACAGTTTAGGGTTGGATTAGAAATATTCAAGCCTCATGAACGCTCTCCAACACGGACCTGAAGTTCTAAGTGAGATTACAGCCGAGCAAACCTCATTTAACAGCTTTCAAACTTTATAGATTTATAGTATTGACAACTTTGACAGTTCTTTAGCAAAGCCACGTCTTGTTTTGCTGTAAATTGTTCTAACAGACCCTCAGCAGTGAGTTCTTGTCTGTTTTCCCAGGCTGTTCTTCTTCATTTTGATGTCTAAGCTGACTTGTTGTACTGATATTATAACTATCAAACTAACATGAGTGAAGGAAGTGATAGCACAAGCAAATGCAGCTAACACTAGCTAAATTTAATAATAATCTACTATTGACTTTATGACCTTAGCAAACACTCGAGGTAGCTTGTTATGGTTAGCCAGTCTCTCCTTTTTAAATGAATTCCACAGACACTTCAGGTAATGTTTCTCAAACTCCATCGCATGGACCTTTTTACTAATGATACTTAGCATTTATAAATAAAGCACGTGCACATTAAATCACACTGCTGATGAGTTGTGATTCCTGTCACACGCAGGAACTTGCCGGTCATCATGGCGTGGGTGGAGGCGCAGAAACCAGGCGTGAATGGTGTGAACATCATCACATCAGACTTCGTAGAGCTGGTGGACTTCGCCAACACCGTCATCAGACTCAACGACCTCCTTCTCCCACTGGACCAGTCAGTCACGTGACCTCTACAGCGCCCCGAGGACATCACAACCAAAGTCACAAGACTACCATGGAGTTTAGAAATCACATGACCATCATCATCATCATCATCATCATCCCTGACCTGCTGTTATCTTCAAAATTATTGGCACCCTACATTAAATTGAGTGAATGTAAATAACATTTATATTATTGAAACATTTTTTTCTAAACTGGAGCATTTTATTTATTTTAATGGTTTCAAAATCATCAGTATGCTAAATTTCTGCTGAAAAAAAGATTGTGAATTTCTGAAAACATGTGTTCAGCTGCAGCCCCACAGGCAGAGCCCTGGGTTGGGCAAAGCCCTAGGATGAAAAAAAGGCCCTATGTTGAGCAGAAACCCTCTGCTGGGCACAACATGTGTTTAATCACGTTGGGCTGAAGCCCCTGGTTGCCCAAAGCCTCACGTTGCACAGAAACCTCTGGCTGGGCAGAAGCTTCTGGCTGGACAGAAGCCTACTGCTAATCAAAGCCCTATTTCGGGCAGAAGCCCAGTATTGGTCAGAAGCCCCATGTTGGGCAAAGCCTGTGGGCGGGCAAAGAGGTCACTTCATTTGTTTTTAGTAATTTTATGATAAAATGTCTGAAAGGATGCCAATAATTTTGGAGTTGACTGTATAAAGTGTTATTATTATTATTATTATTATTATTATTATTATTATTATTATTATTATTTATTGATAATAATGGTCATAAACTTTCTTTTTTTTTTCATTTTAACACTCAGAGTTAATAAACTTAACAAGGTAAAACTAGGAATGTTTCCTTGCACGCTCTAATTCACACACATATTCAAAGAATTTGCATTTAGTTGTGATTTTCATTCCATTTTTAGTCTCTCTGAGTAAACGTCTGCTCTCGGATCGTGGAAAGTCGGGAATGTTGGTGTAAAAGATGGGGATAGATCTGTGGTTGGCGTCTCGAGCGTATTTCTGCTGTAATGTTAGGTTTCAGCTGAACACACACTCTCTCTATCTCAGCATCTCCGTCTATTTCCTCTCCTTCCTCTCCTTCCTCTCCTTCCTCTCCTTCCTCTCCGCCAGGCTGATGGTTTGCACTTCAGGGCTCAGGTCAGGAACAAGCTCTCAAGTCTGATCAGCTTTTAAATACATTTCTTTCTGCTGGAAATAAAGCACTTGTCTTGTCTGAGCAGCACAAAAAGACAAGGAAGGTGACAAACTCATAATTATGCCGATTGCTTGATTGTTTCTGCGGCCATTTTGGGATATTTGCTGCATATTTGTTTAAGAGGTTTGCTTTAGCCAGAAGCCACAGTGACCATGAGAAGTCGTTTGTGCCAGACACATCCTGACAATGATCAGTTTCTCCTTTTAGACTCTTCTCTTCTGAAGCTCTATGTTTAGACATTCGCTCCCTGTATAAAGCAACATACACACAAAAGGGTCGCTCAGATTAGCGACTAACCTCGCTCTGTAACCCTCTGAAGTTTGTGCAGTCAAACGTATGATCGAGGGAACAGAGTTGGCCATAAAAAGAGCTTATTTATGGTTTGTGCTTCATCAGAAATGCTTCTTAAAATGATCCAAAATGAGCTTCTGAGTCTGGAATGTTCCACAGAAGAGTAGGAAGAACTTCCATACGTTCCATCAAGCAAGTGTCCCATAAAGGATTTGCTGTTCCAGTTTTATTTTAATCCAGATTATTCTGAACCATTTAAAACATTGAAATTAAAACCATAACTACATGCCAATCTTAACAAGTAATATAGTTATACAGTAATATAGTTATACAGTGATATAGTTATACAGTAATATAATTATACAGTGATATAGTTATACAGTAATATAGTTATACAGTAATATAATTATACAGTGATATAGTTATACAGTAATATAGTTATATAGTGAGATAGTTATACAGTAATATAGTTATACAGTAATATAGTTATATAGTAATATAGTTACTTTCAATCATTACTCACGCTTTTTTTAGAATAAAACATTTCCTTCAAAGAACATTTTGTTTTCCACATTTCGTCTACTATCTGCTCCTATTTTAGAAATTTAAACCACCTCATCTGCAAGATTAAAATTAATCTTTAACTGAAATTAACATTAAATGCAACTATAAACAGATTTTTAAAAAGTATGTCATTTTTTTAATACATAAAAATTGTAATCCTAGACAAATTGCTTTAGTATAAGAGGAATAAAACTCTTTGGGATGTGCTGTAATAGGAAAAACAACTCACTTATCGCTGAATATTTAAGTTTTCTGTAAGGAGATGTTTATTTACCTCATTATTTATGGAATGAGTCTCCAGTGTCAGTGTTTTTGTAATTCATTGTATTTCATTCCAACCAGTTGACATTTAACCCATTAAAGTCCCAAGTTATTATTCTGTTCATCATTTTAAAGCAGATTAGAGCACAGCGCTGTTGAATTCTGGATTCTGATTGGTCAGAAGGTTTATATTAATGCCCTCATTCTGATACGTTATTGTTTCTATAGTAACCGCTCAATGAAAAACATATAATCGTTGATATGGTGAATTTTTCTGTAAAAACATGTTTATTTAACTGCTTATTTATGGAAGGAGTCTCCAGTGTCAGCGCTTTGTAACAGTCAGAGGTAAAGTTTTCGACATCTTCTGGACAGAGGAGTTTATCGGGAACGTGACAAGCTGCGTTTTTATTTTGAGAGAAAGAAAACAGAGAGTCCAGTGAAGGAACGACTGTTTATAGCTGCTGTAACATAAAGTAAGAGCAGGAGCTAACTTGTTTCACGAACATTAAATGTAACTATAAATGGATAAAAAGTATGACATGTCATTCATTAACACAGAGAACAATTGAAATCATTGAGGGAGAAGAAGTTCTGGAATGTTCCCAGCTGAGATTTTCAGGCATCACTGAAAAACAGCGAGAAGAAAAAGAGATCTAATCATCTCCACACAGGGTTTTTGTTTCTGCCTCCATTACATGCACCATTTCCTTTCTCCTCCAGCTTCTGCTTTCCATTTTCATCCTTAATGACCGAGTTTAGATTCTTCATTCTAAACGACAGTTTCCTTACACACACACACACACACACACACAAATCAAGTCACACACAACTGCATCAAGATTTATTATGATTAGCAAATACTCAGGTGAAATTTAGCCCGCTTTCAGCTCTTACAGTGAGAATAGTGTATTTTAGATTGGATTTTTTTTAGTGCAAAAGTTTGTACACCCTATTACTACACCTATTTCTCCAGTATTTCCTCGTGCCTTTCTGTCTTTATGTGATATCTTCAGGAAGTCAATATTTTTTTGTTTTAGAGCATCTCAGAGCTGTTTGCTTGATTCCCAGTGACGCTTAACTCGACTGCTTGAGACTTTGAGTCTGTTTGATCTTTTAACACCTTAAATAAGACTCAACAAAGTTCACAACATTTAAGTTCAAATCATTGTGCTAATGAGTCAAATTCAATGGGGATACAAACTTTTGAGCACACTTAGAAATAAAAAAAAAAGGACTGCACATTGGACTGAGACTGAGAGTTGCTGTAATGTTTAGGCTGGGTCTTAATCAGAAAGGTTTATTTTAATATTTTTTTATTATTTTTAAAATCTTAATTCTGGAATTACTTCCGATTATTCACTATGATGTAAACAGCAATGCGGTCACTCTTGAGCTTAATCAGTATTAACATCCTTTTCTTAGCATAGAAAACTTTGAAAAACTTTTTTTCTGAGTTTAGAGCTAATGAAAGAGCAGGATTGACGTTTACTGTAAAACAAGAAAATAAGTGATAGCTTAAATGCACTTTAAACAAAGTTTGGTGCAACTGATTAACTGATAAACTTTGGTTTAATCCAGGTTAAAGCTTAGTCCTTGTTGGTGCAGTCTGGCCTAAAATAAGCCAGTCCAAGGCAGAAACAGGTAAAAGGAATGTGCTAATAAAGAAAACTGCACATTAGACTGAGAAACCTTAAGAACATGAAGATAAACTGCAAAATATTTTCCTTTTTTCCTCCAATTTCTCAACCAAAAACTAAGGGGGGTGCAAACTTTTGCACTCACTCGTATCCTACCTGAATTTTAGCACCGAAACCGAAACAGATCTCTGTGTTATTCCTTTTAACAAACGCACACGTTTAGATCATTAAGAAAGAAATGATCTGACTTTATAACAAGCACTTCTCAGGTGCCGTTTTCTTTTCTTTTCCCTCCTGCTCACTCTGTCACTCCCACTCATTCCTGCTCTTCGTTCATCCCTCCCTCTCTGTCGTTCTTGTTTTAATTCTCTCTCCCTGGCACTTTCCCTCCCTCCCTCCCTCAGCTGATGAGATCCAGGTCTTCATGTGGCTGATGAGTGAATATCTTATATAAAGAGATGATAATTGGGCTGTAATTCCGCACGAGCAGCTCCAGGCCCTGTGGCTTCGACAGATCTTTCATTTATCTTCTTTCTCACTCTTTATTTGCGGATCCTGTCGAGTTCTCCCAGGCTCCGAGGAGAGGCGAGACTCTGTAAACCGCCACTGTGCCGTTTGGCAGGAGGTTTTTGCCCCGGGTGAGAGCGTAATGATTAACGATGTGTGTCTGATACAAAAGAAGGTGCACCAGAGCCAATCTGCTCATCGTGTGCTGGATGGAGCTGTTAGTCTTCAACTTTATCAATTTCCTAAAACAGCACGTCCTGAAGTGTTTTATTCCTCTTATACCACAGCAATTTTTATTAACTAAGAAACATGTCATACTTTTTATCCATTAATAGTTACATATAATATTCTGTGAAACAAGTTAGTTCCTGTTCTCAACTAGTCATTCCTTCACCATCCTGTCTTTTTTTCTCTCTTTCTCATCATGTTCCCGAGAAACCACAACACATAAACTCTTCCTGAAGAAGAAAGTTACAGCTTTACCTCTGACTGTTACAAAGCTCTGACACTGGAGACTCCTTCCATGAATAATTAGTTAAATAAACATCTCCTTACAGAAAACTTCACCACATCAATGATTCCATGTTTTTCTTTTGAGCCGTTACTATAGAAACAGTAATGTATTAGAACAAGTGCTTTAATATAAACCTGTGATTTGCAGCTGTGCTACTTCCAGAAAGTTAATCAACACTTTCTGACCAATCAGAATCCGAGAATTCACATCGCCTTGGTATACTCGGGAGTTTGGATATCGCATGACTTTTAGGAAATAAAAGTAATTTATTCTCTCTTGAGAGATTTAGAAAAGACTGGATGATAAACTAAATGATATTGATATCACGATAAATCATCATAAATATGTAAGTCATAAGTAATAAGTAAGTAATAAATAAAGTCTTGCTGCTCCTTTCTCAGATTATCCTCAGTACTGTTAGCATTCTGAGAAGATTGAGATCTCATTCTCCTTTTTACATACAGTAGGTGTTTGTTGAGTAAAAAAATAATAATAAAAGTTTTTCATAATGTGCTTATTAGCAGTTAAAGTTAAATATCGCAATGCGTACTTTTTAATTGACATGATATGATATTTGTGGCATCCCTAGATGATTACACTGGGTCCTACAGGGTTAAAAAACATAATGTAGGGTATAGAAATGAATTATATTATAATTGCATTATAGCATCATGAATAAAAATCCCATGCCTGATGAATGCTGGCTGAATGAATGTTTGATTTCAGAAGAGTTTTGTATTTCAGCTCTAGTTTGGTGCCAACATGGGCTTTAACACATGCTTATTATTTTCTAAGCAAAAGACAGAGTGCACTTTTGACCTGATGTTCTAAAGCTCTCTTTAACGTTGGCCCGCATTTCTTCTACTCTTAAAGTCATTTCCAACTCGGTGACCACAAACAAGCTCTCTAACTCAGAACACATGGAGAGCAAAGCTAGAGAAGAAATGATCATTCACATAAACACGAGCGTCCATTTTCTTTTGTTTTAGCACAAAAATCAGTTCTCTCTTTCTAATAATCCCAGGAGCTCTGAGGTGGAGGACGTGAAGCATGATGCACAGTGACGCTTAATCCACTCTTATAATAATAATAATGTCCACATAATATAAAGAAATATTTACAGGATAGTGACAAACATATCATATTGCACTATATGAAAAAAAAATCAGCTTACTGCAGGAAATATGAATATGAAATAAAATATGAACACAGCTGAAGAACTGTATAATTTGAGCATAATTATTTTTTTACCTGGAGTTTTAGGGACCTCATGGAATGTGTGCAATCTCAGTAATGCAAAAAATAATGAAAATAATTAACAAATGATATTTTGTGCAGGGAGAAATAACAGTAATTAAAAAAATATTGGCACCCTTTGATAGACTGGACAGAAATATCTAACTTTTCCACCTAAACATCTGGAAAAACTACTTACCTTTTCATTCTTTCATTCCAGATTCATTCTTATTAATAATCTTTATTTATTAGAGTAGATTTCTCATTGTTGTGCATGGAGCATGGAGTGTTTTCTTTTTATTCATTGTGGAGGATTTGTGAGACCAAATTGAAATGATCACAAATTGCATGTGTTTTTTATTTTCATGTTTTACACATTTTTATGAATTTGGTTGAAGATCAAAAGGAAAAAGAAAGCAAATCATCACATCATCAGAGATTTAATAATAATAATAATAATAATAATAATAATAATAATAATTTTTAAAAATATATAAATAATTATAAACTGTGCCTGTTAGGGATACATAGCTGGTTTTTGTTTTATTTGTATTTAGGATTTAAAAATAAAGAAATGAAGGACAAAAGGGAGTCATATACCTGTCAATTAATTAATATCGACGTCACAAATTAATATAATCGACGTCACAAATAATTAATAATAATTGCATAAACACTGTTAGAGGGTATTTCAGTTGGTTGCTGAAGGCACCGCGGTGTTCAAACACCTCATCATTATCCTCATTATCAGTGCGGAGGGGCGAAACTGAGGTCACGACTGCGCATGCGCACACGCTCGTCTTCCAGCTGTGGCGCATTCCACCGCTGGTGGAGCGGGACGAGGGCGCGCGCGGTCGGTGTCGGTGTCGCTCCTCAGTTCCTCTTCAGATTCGCGGCTTTATTCACGACTTAAGTACCGAGTTCTCTAACCGTGGTGCTCTGAGTTATATCCGCTGTCGTGCTTTTTTCCTGTTTACTCTCTCTTTATTTATTTATTTATTTATTTTTATTTTTGGGATTGGGATTTTGGGGATTCCTGGCGCACGTGAGGAACGCGACACTTGACAGGATCATCCATGATGACGGGCATCGGATCTGCCTCGGTGAGAGATTTCAGATTTTATATGATCAAGCACTTTCCCTGTGTTTTTCAATGTTTTCTAAAGTATATTAAAGCAATAATAATAATAATAATAATAATAATAATAATAATAACAATAACAATAATAATAATAATAACAATAATAATAATAATAGTTGCTGCTTATATGTGGACTTATTGTGCACGAGCACGTTGCATGTTGTGGTGAATTTTAAGCTGCATTTAGGAATCAAACACATTTAAAAAACTTAAAATCGTTTGTTTGTTTGTTTGTTTGTTTGTTTGTTTTTGGTGGGGGGGCGGGGGGGGATTGGGGTGAATGTCCCAGTGTCGGAACCCTTCAGGAACCTTTATGCAACGTTTCTTTAAACAAGAACGGTTCCTTAAAGAACCCTAATTTTAATAAGCACCCATAATGCATGCTGTGTTTGAGTAAACTGTTTATGGTGTAATATTTTGGGGTTGTTTCTGCATTGCATACACCACTGCTGTGCAGTCCTTCACACTTTACTCACTCTGTCCTAACTCACTTAATCATTAACAAGCTCTTGCATTAAAATGAGTGTGTTAACCCTTTCAGGCATAAAGGATTAGAAATCCTGTCCAGATTCTAAACTATGTAAACAATATCAGTAGTGAAGGCTTTCACTAGAAGAACATTTAGTTTTCTTTTCTGGTTTTCTGAGACAACTTGAGGAACCTCTAAAAGTTCTCAGAGGATTTCAGGAACCTTTAGGTTGTAAGAGCAGGACAGAGTATCGTGGTGTAGATGGAGTGATGACTGTACAGGTCTCTTTGTTGCCCCTGCATACCAAAAGATGTTAGGTCAAGTCCTTGGCACAAGCCTTGGAACCTGAAACTGTTTCGGTTAAATTCCCTCATATGTTTAAAGATAAAGATGATACATGGATGCTGGAGAGAGAGAGAGAGAGAGAGAGAGAGATAGTGTACATCATGAGGGAAAACAATCACATGGAACACTAACCACTCACAATAACAACCCGTGGTTTGGCTCTAAGAAGAACCCAAAAACAAGGTGCAAATTTAAACGAGCAGAACTTTTATGCAGGTGGGTTATAAACGGTCACATGACCAGATGTGTCCCAGTTTGCACCTCAGATCCAAGATCCTGGCGTCCAAATTTGTGTGAAAGGAAGTCAGCAAAACGTTTTATTATCCATCTCAGTTCAATTTTGTTTTACTTTACACAAATCGGGATGTAGATTTATATTTCAATCCCTAATAATCAAACCCGAGGTGAGAGACTGGAGCATATTTCATAAAATATAATACTCAATAACATGACATGAGAGAGAGAGAGAGAGAGAGAGAAGAGGGAGGCTGGTGAGGGAACGACTGTTTATAGCTGCTGTAACGTAAGTGAGAACACGAGCTAACTCTTTTCAAGGACGTTCCACAACTTCAAATGTAAATGGCTTAAAACTATGACTTGTTTTTAATAATAAAAAATCATAATCATTGGCATTTTGCTGTGGTTTAAGAGGAATAAAACATTTGGGGACATGATGTTGAGTATTTACTTTACTTAATGAACGCCAACTTATGTGAACTTTTTTAACATGTAATTAATGCTAAATTTCAGAGAATCAGTCTACACTTAAATTTGATTTAAAAAATAATAAAATTAGGTGAATTGTTAATATGTTTAATGTGGGTTTTTTTGGAGTTTGTGTAAACTGGATTTCTAGCCTGTTATAATGAAATTAAGCAGAATATCTGACACAAATTGTGTAATTGTATAAAAATAACAAGTCTTTTATTCCTTATATAAAACACACTTTCTTCCTTTCTTTTTTATCGTTTGTACAAAAATTTTTAGAAATTAAGTAAAAAATAAAATTAAAGGGACCAATGATGAGTCCATGGACACGAGTTTGCTTTTGAAATGAGACGCCAGAATGATTCACCACCTCAAATATTTAACATACGGCAGGTATGTGATATAATACACTCATGCAAGAAAACATCATGAAAACAAAAACTATTATGGATGTGTTTGAAGCCAATTCAAGCTTCCCAAACAGCTCTTAAATCATCAGGAACATCATTCTGTTAATCGCCCACACCTGTGAAAACACTTCACAATGACTGTTTCAGTCATTTACACTGGAAATATATGAAGCGCTAACAGCCAGGAGAGCAGGTCAATTTCAGAGCAGAGAGCATTTCATTATAAAGCTCAAGTGTGTTAAATTAATATTCGGCTCCTCGACATTCCATGGTGATTAGGATTACTTTTCTGAAGGAATTCGAGTCGTTTGCTTTTTGTATTGCTGTAATGGTGTGAGCAGGGGGCAGGCGTAGAACAGAGAGAAGACTGTCTGTCTAAAGGTCCTGACATGGCCGAGGAAAGAGAGGGAGAAAGTGTGTGTGAGACGCAGAGGGCTGGTTTGTTTCGTCATATATCAGAGGGAAGCTAATGATGACCACGAGGAGGCGAGACACAATGAGAGCTTTGTCACATGTGGAACAGGTCGGCGTTTGGGACGCAGCCATGATGGCCACTTGAGAGAGATCAGACACTCATCAGAAGCTGTCAAACTTCACTTTGTCATCCTTAAACGCAGATTCAGACTAATTCTTGACCTAGAAAGTGGCTGTATTTTCTAATAAATGGCTCTCAAAGTGGGGTCCGTGGACCAACAGAGTTCCGTGAAGAACAGTGGTAAAAGTTATTATCAAACTGGGGCCCCCAAGTAGCACAACAGAAAGCTCTTCGCTCTATCATCGGGAGATCGCAAGCACTGAGTTCGAATCCTGACGATGCCACAGTCAGAGAGCAGAAGAGCAGGACACTCCACTGTCAATCACAGGGATATTAGCCAATCACGGGCGTCGGTGAGCTAACGTATGTGGAAGAGGGTAGATATCATGTTACACTGCCCTGTGATGCTGCAGGAGCAACAGTTGGAAAAGATGCAGTCGGCTGGCATTGTGGAAAAAATCCCCCCCAAAAAATGCTATTATCAAATTTATTATAATTATTATTGGGTTCTTAAAGTTATTAGCGCCTTTTACCGCTTACTTGATTTCAATGAGTTTAATTCAAACTTCAATAACTCAAAATCAAGCACATTTAGGGTTCTTCAAAAGGTTCTTTGTATACTTAAAGGCTAAATATGGTCTTCTAAAAATAATTTTTGCATTGTCTTTTTTTTCGCATGCACAAAGTTTGACAAGAAGTAATTCCTTCTTCTAACAGCCTAATCATTGGCGCAATGCAGGAATGAAGCTGACTAGCTGAAGTAAAGATTTGGTCTCGAAAAGGATTCGATGGTTTTCAGTCTCGCTTTCATTTGGACTCGGTCTTGATCTTGACAACATTCGGCTGTGACTCGATCTCGGCTAGTTCTGGTCTTGGACTTGACAATGGCAGTCACATACAGACGACTGTAGAACCCTGTAAGGGATTTAGATCTGACCTTGTTTTCTAAATGTGTAACAGTAATGACAAATTGAATCTAATGACAATTTTAATAAAACTGTGTTCTGTTCAGGAATAAAAAACTACAATAAATATCCAGAATATCGTTGAAATATTGAGTCTGATATTTGAATAGTCAGTACTGAGGGGGTCTGTGAAGTTAAAGGCAGAACCTCTGCTTTAATGCACTGTTTGTGTTAGATTAGGAATGAAAACACGGCGGTCGACAGACAGTTTTCCGGTTTAAACTCTCCACACCCTTTGAAACCCACCAGCCTTGGCACCTTGTGCGAGCTCCCATAATGCCGTTCTTCTCAGACTAAAGCTCTAATCATGAATAGGGAGTCTCCACATGCACACTTTGATCACTTTATTTGCTGTCAAAATAAACGTTTCCTCCGACTCTCCAACACTCCCTGCAACTTAGGGCTTAGAGAAAACAGAACGTTGCTTGGATTCAAACCAAAAGCTTCTTCTTGTAGATTAACTTATTTCACGGATGTTCCACAACATTAAATATAACTATAAATGGATAAAAAAAGTATAATGTATTATTCTTTAATAAATAATTTTTGTGTGTGCTGTTATTTGTGATGGTATGTTGAAGCAAAGTTACTGTTAGTTGATTATTTTCCTATAACAGCATGTCCCAATGTGTTTTATTCCTCTTATACCACAGCAATATACCAATGATTACAATTTTTTATTGACTCAAAATAACACGTCATACTTTTTATCCTTCTACAGTTACATTTAATATTGTGGAATGTCCACAAATTAATCTATTTCCTGTTGTTACTTACGTTACAGCAGCTATAAACAGTCGTTCCCTCACCAGCCTCTCTTTATTCTCTCTCTTGAAGTTAAAAAACAAAAATAACCGAGAACTCGCAAAAGCGTAAACTCCTCTGTCCTGAAGAAGTCAGAAAATTAAAGTTACAGCTTAACCTCTGACTGTTACAAAGTGCTGACACTGGAGACTCCTTCCACAAGCGTTAAATAAACGTATCCTTACAGAAAGCTCTGTTTATGTCCCTGTGAATGAGCTGTTACTATAGAAACGATAGCGTATCAGAACGAGCGCATTAACAGAAACCTGTGGTTTGCAGCTGCACTACTGTCAGAGCTGCTGTTATAGAAAATTAATCAACACCTTCAGACCAATCAGGATGCAGAATTCAGCTGATCCTATATCACCAGATGCTGATTTCATTATTTGATCCAGACCTCACCTCCTCTATGGGTCTGTTAAGCTTCAGCAGTGGCGTTACGGAATCCTTCTGGGGGTGTTGGTTACGTCCTGGAGCCGACATACCTGACTGACTCCCGTGCCAGAATGCCGGCTCAGTCCTGTCCGAACACGCCCACCTACCTGACAGATGAGGGGTAGAGGAGCACGAGTAGGAGGGTTCTTGCTAAAAGAGGTCTTGACAAGGTCAGAAAGTGGGTTAGGATTTTCTTAACTCCCCTCCAAAGAAGTTAGCAAACAGCGTCTGGACCTCCTGACCTCCTTTCTGCAGACAGAACCTGTGTTTTTGTTTTCTCAGGCCTGAAATGTGTGTATTGTGTTTGGCGTGATAAGGGGAAGCAGATTAGAGGGAATGAGCAATGTAGCATGAACAAGCAGTGAGTTCATGTGGGAAACGAGCGCTCAATCAGAGGAAACGGAGGTGACAAAGGCAGAACGATGGGGAGGAGGGAGAGGAGGACAAACTTCTGCTCAACCTGAGGCTTTAATCTCCTCTCAAACTTGTGCTACACTGAGCCACAAATGAGGAGGTTCTGGACATGTTTATTACATCTCGCAGTGTCTTTTTATCAAGAGGGTTCCAGGTACAACCTTTTAGGAAACTGAGAACCCTTAACTAGTCAAAGTACCCTTGAGGAACCCGTTGAGTGAAAATCCGAACCCCTATCCAACACTCACTAATACACACATTCCACTGACTTACTGTTTCTGTTTCTAGTACTGTTTCCTTTCTTACTTACATGCACAAATAATCTGTTTAAAAAAATCTGTCAGTATCCTTTTTACCCTACCCTAGTCCTTTTTACTGTAAAATTAACTTCATTGTCTCCCTCAGAACAGATTTATTTCATAAACATAATCCAACTATTCCAAACATTAGGCTCAAAATTAAATTGCGTATAATAATATTTTTTGGATATTTATTGGGACCTTCAAACATTTTATTGTTATTTGACATTACATCAATCTAACGTTAGTCAGTAATTGATGTCATTTATACAACAACTTGTTTTTGAGTTATTGAGGTTTTGATTTTTCAGGTAAGGAGTCTCCAGTGTCAGTGCACTGTAAGTTATGTATCTGTCACTGGAAAGTCTAAAAATGGAGGACGTTGTATTTTGCAGTCTCTGAAGTTGTAAATAAAATTGTAATCATTGGCAGATTGTTGTGGTGGAAGAGGAATAACACACTTCAAGGCATTCTGTTATAGGAAAATAATCAACTTCGGGGCGGTAACAGTAACTACGCTTTACAATAACAGCACCACACTCAGTGTTTTATTCTTTACACATACTGACACATATTAAATTCTTTAAATGTTTTTAAAATTAAAACATCCTATATAAGCATTTTGGACAAACGTAGAAAAAAATATTCTAAATATGTATGTTATTTGAAATAATCTAAAAAAAAAACACGTCAAGTGGTTATATTCAAGCTAAAGCTATAAGCCAAGCTGGTTTATTGAGTTTAGTTCCTAAGTTAAATAAACTCTTAGGTTGTTTTTGGAGAACTTGTTTACTATATTCCTTCTTTAACTGCCTGAATCTCCTCAGTCCAGCTGTGGAGCACATGAGCGCGTGGGAGGAACCGTTCTGCCTCCAGCTCCATCTCCTATAGCGTGTCCATTCTCACCGTTCCTCCGCTGGCCATGCATGCCAAGCACTCCCAGTGACTCGTGGGAAATTGTAGACTCGGAACATTCCTGCGTGTTCCTCCCACCCTCAGCTCCGTCGCCTTCAACTCCTTCAGAGCTTTCTTCACACGCACATTCCACCGTGTGTAACCGTGCAGCTGAAAGCGATTGTGTGTCCAGTCTTTACGTGTTTATGTCCATTTTTGGGTTTTTTTGAGCTAATGTGGAAGTACTCATGTGTTTAAGTTGTTTAGGAGCAATCACCAATCCTTTACTCCCTTATCAGGTTTCCCACAGTGTTGCTCCTGAAGCTCTGAGATTCAACTGAGTAACTCAGATGCTGAGGGATGGATATCAGCATGTAGGTCACAGAGTAGCGCTAATGTGTGTGTGTGTGTGTGTGTGTGTGTTCTTTAGGACGCTGAGAGAGACAGGTCTGAAAACACATTGCAGCCAGAGTCAGACCAGAACCTCACACCTCCTAATGTGAGTTCAGAGCTCTTATTATTTCTCCAACAAAACCGTGCTGAATCTGTTCTTAAGTGAAAGATTGAAGATAAAAACGATCAAAACACTGTTCAAAACCACATCCTCGTGCACCAAAATACAAAGATACCTAATTAATGGAGCTTCATTGTAACTGTGAAATCCTTAGCTTGCTAATTACTAACAAACTGGAGCGTTAGCGTAACCTGTCACTGCCTGAGGCTATGTCCCAAATCACATACTACATTATAAGTAGTACATTATAATATTATAGAGCATCAATTTTTGATGGACGAGAGACTGAAAGTTAAAAAAAAATTATAATCTGTACCTCAGCCAATCATGTTCAGGCTTTGTAATACACAAATAGAAATTGTTCAAGAAAAAAATAATTAGATGAAGCTGGAAAAAAAAGTAATCTATTCAAAAATCTCTCCTAATTACATAAAGGACCTGAATGAACATTGGTTTAATTGTGTGCATCAGATTCCAGGAATTTTCTGATTATCATTAAATATCCCTGGAACCCAGAAGAGCTTTCTGTCATGGGTAGATGATTGTTATCAAAATAAACTTAGATACGCCATCAGGAACCATTAGGAACAACATGAAAGTACCATTACAGACCATCAGAAACCCATTCAAACTCATTAAGAACCATTAGAAAGCTCTTGTAATGACTTTTCAGCAGGAATCATGATGATGCAGGTGTGTGGGTTAAGTTGAGATATTTTGTGATGTACAGAGCTCACCTTTGGACCTGATTGACACAGGGAAAGGACTGAAGGTTCAGAGTACCGCGCCTCACCTGGTCAGTCTGGGGAGCGGCCGGCTTAGTGTGGCCATCACTGTACTACCTCTGAAGGAAGGTAAGTCCCTTACAGACAAGTCACACGAGCGTCACGTTACGTTTTCCACGTATGATTTATTAACACGTGATTCATTTATGTACTCACGTGATTCTGTAATGATTCCTTGGATGTTAAAGCATGGAGCAGTGAGTGTACAGAGACTCTCTCCGCCATTCTGGGAATTTTACTTTGAATGAGATCCAGAGTTGGCGACTCTTTTCTGAGGAAAGTAAATAGCTAAAACACGCTCAAAAAGTCGCTAGAAGTCGTTAGATGACGTCACAGAGTAACCTGCGTATTCATTTATTCATCATTATCATTGGGATATCAAATTACAAATTAGGGTACATGAAGAAGGAGGATTTTCACTTAGAATACAGCAGAATTGCTTTTATTACTACATCTCCAAGAAGAGAGTTTAAATCAAAGAACGAAGAAGTGCGAGCGCAGGACAAACAGCAGTGATCCGTGATTGGTCATTGGGAATGACGATGCTCAGTGATTGGTCGCAAGCGCAGCACAGTAAGGCTTTACACACTGATGGAGAGTCGAGCGAATCTGCTCTCTCAACTCATACATCAGCAGCTGTGATGTGAGCTGGAGAACCGTATCGAGTTCACTAGCGTCTGCTCAGAAAGTCACTAGGTTTGTCACTAAGCTGTTTTTTGAATTAAAGCCAATAAAGGGGGCTAAAAAGTCACCAAATCTAGCAACAAAATCTCTAAGTTGGCAATATTGACGAGATCAAGATCTAAAAGAAAGGGGATTGTTTGAGACCGACCAATCAAATCCGTGAGAACAATCCTCTTATCCCCGCCCCCCAAAGTCTCAAAGAATTTAACTTGACTCGCGAGCAGAGTGCGGCGTCATGTCACTGCTGAGCTCTTGCAGAACGCGAGTACTTCACTTCACTTCAGCTCACACTCTTTGGTAATAAGCACCTTCGCTAACACACACTCACATTAGCCGCCCTCGCGCTGTCTGTTAATGATACTGTTTAAATGCTATACAACAGGGGCTCCCTGAGACGGATTAAAGAAAGAACCATGAAGGGCTCTAAATTTGTTAAGAGTGTACGTCATCATCGTTTTGCAGCCCATGGTTCTGGCCTATCACAGCACTAAATTGTCATGATAACTGGAAAAGCTTCTTAGTTAGCTAACACTCCTCGCTAATTACCTCTATAATTTACAAAATGCACTCTTTAGTGTGGTATGTGATTTGGGACACAGCCACAGGTAAAGTGCTATTTTGACATGTCCTTTATTACTTATTTAAAAAAATCAGTGAATTTGATCGTCAAATAAAAATAACCAATAACTTGGTGTTTGTACAGCACACGGCTTCTACAAGCATTCTTTTAAGGTTCACTGGATAATGAAAGGTTCTTAGCTATCACAAAATGGCTCCAAAAGAATGAACTTCAATCTTTAATGCCTCCTTTTTTGTACCTCCTATTGAGAAAATGTAAATCTGTATATGGTTAGAGTTGGCTTAATAATTAATAAACTTTTTAAAAATACCAAAACACAATTAAAGAATTGGGATTTACTGAAATGTTTTAAATGAATAATACCTTAATTGTCATTTTTGTGTTTCTGTATGCAATGTGTGCTTTCAGATTTGTCATTTAGTGAACACAGGGGTCCAAGCACTGGCAGCTTTGTGTATCTTGGTGAACTCTGTGTGTGTGTGTGTGTGTGTTCAGTTCTGAGCTGTAAATAAAGGCAGTGTGTGTTGTTCTGTCTGCTCGGTTTGAGCGACTCTGTGGGCGAGAGGATGCACGTGACGACTATTGTTAGTGCAGACTGCAGGCCTGAGGGAGGATGAACACGGCGTTAAGGTTATCTGAGAGGAAGGAGGGTGAAGAGGTCACCTTTCTGATGCACATTTTCCCATCATGCACGCTGGGTGGAGTTTGTTCTTTTCACAGAGGATCAGGGTGGAGTCGAGACTTTTTATAGAGATGAAGAGGAGGATTCAGCTGGGTTTTAATATCACATGTGACAGGTACATACGATTTCTCTCTTCCCTCAAACTCCTCTACAGGAGACGCAGACAGGAAATGAATCAGAATAGAGACAGGACAAGGCAATGACCTCACTTCCTCCCCTGCGTTTGTGATAGTAGAGCCAGAGAGCCAACAAAAATGCATGTTTGTCCTTTTTTTTTTAGATCAACGTTAATTTCCAATTTTTTCAGGTTGCAAAACAGCAGGAAAGTCACATGAACGTCTCATGTGAAACTTAAACATTTATTCGAGACACGTCAGGTTTTCACAGGTTTCTGTTCACGGGTTTATATTAATGCACTCGTTCTAATACGTTATCGTTTCTATAGTAACAGCTCATCACTGTTGTGGTGAAGTTTTCTTAAAGTAAGGAGATGTTTATTTAACATTCATGGAAGGAGTCTCCAGTGTCAGCGCTTTGTAAGAGTCAGAGGTAAAGCTGTAACTTTTCTGAAGGACAGAGGAGTTTATGCTTCTTTGTGGTTTCTTTCGAACATGACAAGCTGCGTTTTATTAACTTCAAGAGAGAGAAAAAGAAAGGCTGGTGAGGAAACGACTGTTGATAACATCATTAAATGAAAATAATGGATAAATTGAGTGACATGTCATTCTTTAATAAATAAAAAATTATAAATGTAGGCAAATTACTGTGGTATAAAACAGGCATAAAACAAAAAAAGAGGAATAAAACACTTCAGGACATGCTGTTATAGGAAACTCATCAACTCAACTTCATCAATTGATTATTTTCTTATAATAGCACCACACACACTGTTTTTATTACTTACACTTCAGCTTGGTTAGGTTATTATAATAATAATATTTCTGAGTGGGTATTTTTTCCTCCTTCCCTCCTTTATTACTTAAACCCAGCATCCTTGTTTTTTTGGTTTTTTTTATTATTATTATTATTATTTAATCCCAGGCTGAGGAATAGCGTAACACATCCTACAGCTGAGCCTGTAATGCCGACACTATTGTTAACATTCTGGATGATTCTTGAGCATTTCCACGTTTCCACCCAGATTGTTTCCTCAGTACATGAATGCCAGCGTCGCTGCCAGTGTATGTCTAAATACGGCCATGTTTCTGCTCTTAAACCGTAAGAGGACAGAGTGTTTCATGCGGTGGGAAATCCCATACCGAGCACCTCAATTCAATTAAAGGAAACCCTTCGGGCGGCGACGCAGAGAAACGGCACAGTTAGATGGGTTTCATTTGCATCGAGCTAACAGGTCGAGCATGTGTAGATCACACAGATACGCAGGTTTAAAGCCAAATACACAGAAGCTATTTGGTTTTTAAATTCTTAAAGAGATACTCTGGAATTTTCTTCTAGTTTCCAGAACTGTAATGGAAGTCTAAGGGCAGCTGTTGAACTCAGTAAAGGTTTAATGGTTAAGAAATCTATAATAATTTTTTTAAGAACCAGTCATATTTTCTGGTTGTTCTGAGAATGTTCTTAATCTAACGTTTATAAACGTTCCTACAACATTTTTAGTTGTAGGAACATTAACACAAACGTTTCTATAATGTTCGTTTTGTGTCTAACTGGGAACACTGTGTGGACGACGTTCTTATAACATTGTGAAGCAAACATTTTTAGAACGTTATATCTGTAACATTACAACTTGACATTCTTGGAATCTGATAAATACTTTGCTGACGTTCTCCGTTAGCCAGGTTTTTGTTGAACGCTTTCTTGAAGCTGTGAAATCTGTAAAATCAGTCCTTTCAGGGATGGAACTACTTTTTCTGTTTTAGATGTGTGTCCTTGATGGCGTATGGATACCACAAAGGAGTGTGTAAAGTAACCAGAACTACTTCCAGGGTTGGAAAGTTGGATAAAAGTCCATAAGAACAGCTTTTAAACCTTCTCTCATGCTAATTTGCATATTTTAAATGTTTATTGATTCAGTTCCACATCAGCCCTTAGACATACTGAAAAACATGGAGTCTTCCTTTATTCCTATTCCACCTGATTTAAACTTCTCGTGTGTCTTTGTTGTGTTGCAGGATTCACACGTATCGGCCGTGATGACGCCGCCGTGCCGCAGGATATCACCATCCAGGGTCCAGGCATCGAAGCTGAGCACTGCATTATCGAGAACAGAGGCGGGGTCGTGACTCTGGACCCCTGCGGACATCTGTGCTCACTCGATGGAGTTCCTGTGACCACGCCCACCCAGCTCACACAAGGTAAACACTCGCATCACCGGGGTGTGGTCCTCTCCTTTCTTTCCTTTTCCTTTCTTTTTGTTTTCTTTCCATTCCTTTCCCTCCCTTTGTTTAGTTTCTTCCTTTCCTTTTCTTTCCTTTTCCTTTCTTTTTGTTTTCTTTCCATTCCTTTCCCTCCCTTTGTTCAGTTTCTTCCTTTCCTTTTCTTTCCTTTTCCTTTCTTTTTCTTTCTATTTCTTTCCCTCATTTTGTTTAGTTTCATCCTTTTCTTTTCTTTTCTTTCCATTCCTTTCCCTCCTTTGTTTAGTTTCATCCTTTCCTTTCCTTCGTTTCTTTCCTTTCCTTTCCTTTCCTTTTCTTTCCTTTTGTTTTCTTTCCATTTCTTTCCTTCTTTTTGTTTAGTTTCATTCTTTCCTCTCTTTTCTCTTTTCTTTTTCCTTTTGAGCAACTTCATTGCTTGGAAAAACCTGAAAAAATGCATGCCTGGTTTTTTAGAAACTTTTCACCAAAGCCTCACTGTGAAGTCACACACACTGTCAAGTCACATGTAAATGCTGTTGTCGCCCCCTGGTGGTTAAAACACACACAACACACTGTGCTTTTGGGAAACAGAGTGAGGCCTAGATCTGATTTCATGACATCATAACATTTCTTTACATGTCTTTATAGCGTGTATAAAATGCCCGAGAGCGCTGTGTGTTGGAAAATCCGGTCTTTTTCCACGGCAGTGCTGGTTTTGGACGTCACAGCGAGTTTCACTGGAGAGGTTTTTGCAGCGGTTGGTTTTGTTGTCTGTGACTCAGAGCTTCCAGTCGTACAGAGCGGGAGGCCTCACGTTACTGCCCGCACCATTCCACTTTGCTCACTCATTTTTTTCTTCCTCATCATCTCTGGCCAGGGTTTTTTAGCTCGTCGACGCTTCACACTGTTTGCTTTTTACGTGTTATCTTTCTCACTCTGTGTGATGAAGTGCTTCAGCCAAATATTGACCCGCAGTGTTGTTTGGTTTTACATCATCACTCTGCCTGTGAATCTCTGCGTGTGTTTGTCTCTGTAGTGGAGGGGCTTGGGTTGAGTCAGTGGTGTTTGGATGACTATACAGAGTGAAATCAATTTGAAACTTTTCTTGAAAAAGCCCCAGATAGAGACATCTGGAAAATGTCAGTACCCTTGCATACAGTATACGCAACACGAACAATACAAATGATGTATTGTTGTACATAAATCCATGTTCTAAGTGAATGCTGTCATATTGTGGTGTTGTTGATTTTGTAATTTAATCAGATTTTGCCAGAAACTTCACCATGACTTCATTCTTCTGTCTCTAACCAAATAAGCCATGTCCCAGTTTTCTACCAAATGTGGCAATCACAGGTTTACATGTAGAGCTGAGGTCATTCCATCTATTGTATTCCCATCAGGATAAGAAATTTCTGAATTGGCTAATGTTTCACAAACACTGTTTGAGGGAGAGGGCGGTTAGGAGTGTAACGATCCATCGATATGGATTGATGTATCGATCAAATAACCAAGTGTTTATTTAGGACACTCTAATTCCAGCCACGTCCCAGACACGACGTCTGTCAAAGTTTAAGTTCATCACGGGTCCTTATTTGCACGAAATATGTAGCATTTCATATCGGAAAAAAGCTCAAGAAATTTTTCAAAATATATTTTGGATGCATCTGTGAATTAATAGAAATGTTACTGATTGTGTGAAATAGACACATCGTTTAATATCGATCGCAGGCCCCTGATTCGATCAAATCGAAATCGCATCGTGGCAGTCATTGAGGTTTCGGCAAATATCCAATCACTGGCTAAAAGAATTGATATTAGATCGTATCATCATGATCGTTGCATAAACACCCCTAGTGATTACGTGTTTTTTACCTCTGCTACTTGCAGTATTTAATCGTTTCTATCCATAAATTAAGAAAAAAAAATATTTTTAGCAATTACATTATAACAGATCATTTGGAAGAGTCTCTAAAATGTAGTTCATGTGGGTTAGAACACTTCACTCAGATTTTATAAGAATTAAAAATAAATAAAGTGAATCCAAAGAATTACGTTTAACTGACCATTATAGTGACAGTTATAACTCATGTTATATTCATATACGCAACATTACTGTAGTTTTCTGTAAATAAATAACCAAGTGTGACCCAAACATGGACAAATAAAAAAGCAGCTGGAAGTCATTACTTTTCAGTGAGAGTTGTGTACAATCTCCAGTGACATAGTGATGCGAAGTGGGCGGGGCAATCGACATGACAAAGTTGAACGAAGGTTAACTTTATGCAAATGAGAAGAGAAGCGATTTGGAGTGAAGGACGCTGGAATATTTCATAACGCTTTACCCCGAACCTCAAAATAGATTTGTTTTTGTATATCAGACACTTTAAACCCGTGAAATATCAGGCAGAAATCGAAAAATGTTGTTTTAGATTCATTTTAAACTAGTTTATTTAACATTTTACATTTATGGAAGGAGTCTCCAGTGTCAGCGCTTTGTAACAGTCAGAGGTAAAGCTGTAACTTTAAATTTTCCGACATCTTCAGGACAGAGGAGTTTACAATTCTTTGCGGTTTCTTGATAACACGACAAACTGCTTTTTTTTGTCTTATTAACTTCAAGAGAGAGAAAAAAGAGAAGCTGGTGAAGGAACGACTGGAAACATGTGCGATCTGCTGTGGTATAAGACACTATAAAATAAAACACTCTGTGACATTCTGGTATTGGAAATTAATCAATGTCAGGCTGATAACATCACCAACAACACCCCATTCACCTTACATATGATATAAATTTCATTTCTTATTAATGAAGTTAAACGAACAGCTCTGCCTTTACACTTTCAGTTTAAAAAGCTGATTATTGCGTGAATTAGACTCACAAACGGAGGAAAGTTTGTAAAGAGCGAAGATGTTTGTGGGAGATTGTGAGAGGACGGAAACAGAGACAGACTGCTGGAGGTTAATTGATTTTAAAGCCACATCAGGTCCTGTGCAAAGCGGTGGAGAAACAGCACAAAGAGAAAGCGTGAAATGGAAACAGGCTTCAGGTTAAACTCCAAACTCTCCCCGAGGCACTTCCAGGGAATTACGCTGTAATCCTCACTCTGTCTGCACTGTCCTGCTACTAATCAGATTACTGTGTGAGGTCTGGGTTCAATACATTTCATACAGTGTGTGCTGTTTTATTTTCATTTACATCACCCCCTTTTTTCACTCGATAAAACCGAGAGAAAAAAAAGAGTAAGGAAACTGTCACACGGCTGCACTCCAGCTGTTACAGTGATCACTTTTTCCATTAAAAATTTATATGTTCCCGAAACCTGAATCACAAAACACTCATTTGGCAGATGCTTTTATCAAAAAAAACAGTTAGACATAATAATAATAATAATAATAATAATAATAATAATAATATCTCTCTGAATGTGTCATTTTAAAACCATTTTAAACCTAAGTAATATATACAGAATGATAAATAATAGTTTTAATGCATAAGATACTAAAATATTCAGGAAATGTCTCTATATAATCTATAAAAAATGACAGGATCTATGAATATGCATGAATATGCAAATAAATCAGAAACGCCCTCATGGCCTTCTGCCATCCCATAATTACAACCACCATTTGTTCATCAAGAACATTATAACGCAGATTCTGTGGCTAAAAGTTTCTAGTTTGATTGGTCCAAAGATGTTAAATCTGTTTGGTGACATCACAAATTGAGCTCGTACATAGCCCCGCCTCCAAATCAGTTGTATACAGAAGTCTCTGATTAGTGCTGTGGTGACGTTTACTATCGGGAAGGATGAAGATTTTTTGCTAAATGATCTTTTTATTACGTGATATAATGATGTGCTGTAAACATTGAAGTGCTGGAGATATTCCTGCTGACTCAGGCGTCAACATCGCTAATGATAAGCTGAATGAGTTACACACACAATCGCAGAAAAACACTGTTTGTTTATCAGGGTGCATCCAACATCAACGACACAAAGTGCACTGAGGTTGAGAAGAAAGACATGAAGAACAAACGAGTTGAGAAAAACAGCTACAAGGAGCAAAGTTCTTCTCCATGTCTGTCTTTTATCGTCCTTCACACAAACAGGAATTGATTTTCTCCAGGTTTAAGCTTTTAGAGATAATAAATGCAAACACTACCTGATCTGTAGACCTTAAAGATGTAGAAATCCATACGTCCTCAACCTCAACCTGTAACTCTGAGTTATACTGGAGACTCCTTCTATAAATTCTCAATAAACGATTAAACATGAACTTTAATCCGTTTCTGAGGAGCATTCGCTGTACAAGTCCCTGTGAATGAGCCGTTGCTATAGAAACGATAATGTATTAAAGACAAGCGCATTAATATAAACCTGCACTACTGTCAGAGCTGCTGTTATAGAAAATTAATCAACACCTTCTGACCAATCAGAATCCAGAATTCAACAGCGTTGTGGTGTAATAGCTAATATTAAGAAGACTGTTCATTCTAACATACTGGATACCTTTTGGTATAAATTCAATCATTTTCTATCATTTTATCACAAGCTGGGGTGTGTAAACTTTTGAACACGGATTGAATATTCATCTCATCACCTTTTGCTAAAGTGTTGCATGGCTGTTGATTTGGAAGTTAGTTGTATGTTGGGGAATTTTTGGGGGTTTAAAAGGACAGATTTCTATAAAAGTACACATTTTATAGTTCTGTCATTTTTTGCCTTCTGTCTGTTTTCATGCAGTTTCAGCAGAATGTCACTATAATGCGTCTGTTTGCCTTCAGCCAGGTATTTTTCCACACTAACCTACTAATCAGCATGAGACAGAGCTAGTACTCCACCACTGCTTTTCAGTGTAGTATGCTGCGGTTTCAGCCCGAGCCAGAAGGAGGGAAGAATGCAGGGGCGGAGATTTAGCGCATTCTCTCCTCAACTCCTTCTTTCTGAACTCTGTGCTGCAGTCGAGCTTCATGTCCCTCTGCTCTGCAAACAGCTGCACGCTTCCAGCTGTTACAGAAATGAGTCTGGGGCAGTTTGAGGAGTGAAGAGTTGAAGGAGAAGGCAAAGCTGCGTTAAATCCTCTGGAGGAAAATCACAGGAGAATTTTGGGATGTGGAGTCTGAGAAGAAACCCGCTTCTGTGAGGAGATCTCTGCATGGGACGCTGGAAAAGAAGGTTGGCAGAAGTTAACAGAAATCATTAGGATTAGTTTCAGATTGGATTGAGGAGTTGAGTTTTTTTTAAGTTATTTAATCTGACCACATGTGCAACATCTGTGTAATTCCGCCTATGCCTTCTAGCGTGAATGCATCATGGAAAAAAATCAGATCAGTATTAAATCTGATTTATATATGTGTATAAATATATAGTTTATTGGGTTAATGATTAGTAAAGGTGTGGTTGTGAAACGCAAAGGCGCGTGCGATGGGGTGCGTTAATACCATGACGTCATTCAGATGCATTTTAAGTGTCCGCGCGGTGTTGTGGTGGTGGTGGTGGTGGTTGTTGTTGTTGATGTTGTTGTTGTGGTTGTTGTTGTTGTGGTGGTTGCGGCAGGTAAAAGTCCAGAATCCCAGCGTTCTTGTGTTATTATCTATGCACACTTGCATTTGTTTGTATTTATAATTGCGCTGATTTTAACGTAATGAAAGTTGTAACTGGTGGTAAAACCTGTGGCAGCGTGTGAAAGTTCACTACTAATTCCCTCCTCATTATTTTCCTTCAAACGTTCTTTGCATAGCTTTCTCAAAAGGTTCTACTCTGATGGAGAGAGACTCTGGCTCAAACCTTTTTCCCTAAAGTGTGCTTATTCCTGTGTTTCTTATAAATATTCTTTATTTAAGTATTCTCAGAAGTAAAACGTCCGAGTCCTAGTGTGGAACCATGCAGAGTTCTCACCGGAGAAAAAAAGGTTCCTCAAGAGTTCTTTGATTAGTTTTTAGCTTCTGCTTGGAAGCTTAAGCCTACATGAAGACTTTAAGGCTTCCACAGAGGAACAGAGAAGACTTGGGGGTTCTAGATGTAACCTTTTAAGTCAGCCAAAATGTAAATAAGTTTCCTGCTGCGAGACCTTCTGTTTTGTGTTTGGAATTTTTTTTTTTTTTCCAGAGGCCTCAAAGTTGGCAAATATGTCAAGCAACATCCGGATAATTAAGCTTCCTCTGTTAATTAAAGGATCTGATTGATCCGGTTTCGCGGTTTGGATTTGAGACAGTTAATTAGTCGTGAAACTGTTTTGGAAATGTAATAAAGGAATGAAAACTGTTTGACGGTGGCAGAAAATTGAGTGTTTGTGGTCTTCGTGTAATTCAGTGACAATAAAAGACAAGTGTGTAAAGTGACACACGTGATTAATTATCAGATCAAAGACACGTTCTGTTTAATTCCATGAAAGACTGGGATTGGGCGGGTTTATGAGGATTGGTTTGATGAGCTTAAACGCAGTAAATATCCACTGTAAACGTATTAAAGGTTTCAGTCTTTATTTTTTCCTGTAATGAATTAACCAAACTCTGCTCCTATTGTTCAACATGGCATCATCATCAGGAGTTCAGGTAGAAATTGGAGCATCTAGGACTCACTCACAGCACTCTTTTGTTTCTGTAACATATTTGTTTTAGGTCTTTAGCCAGAGAAGCACAGCTGTGTAGACTAAACACCCACGGCTGTACTGGAGAAACATTTCCTGCTGAGTGTACGTGTGTGTTTTGGTCCTTGCTCAGAACTGTATTTATCTGACTCGGTTATCTCTCAGATCACTGTTTTGACAGACTGGGATTGTTGCGATGATGAAATGTCTTGTGAAAGTCTGCTTTGTTATACGTACAGCCGTACTGTTAAGGCTGTGATTCTCATTATTTGCTCACTTTTCCATGAAAGAGCTTTGCAAAGCACGGAAAAATGCCGGAAAGTCAGCCTGGACGTGCCAGCGTTCCGAGCACTGGAATGCGTCTTAGAGATTTAAGGGGCCAAAAGTCAGAGGTTTGGCATGTTAATGATCAGCCTCTCAGCTCAAGGCATAGAACAGTGAACCGGGATTCAACCTTTGACTTTAAAAACGCTAAAGTCCGTCTCATCAAAGCATCAGGTTTAGCGTTTCAGACATGCAGGTTCAATGAGATGGACAGGAACGGTTCTAAGTAGCGCATCTCGCACCTGTGAAGCAATGTTTACTGTGCGATATGGTGCAGTAATCTTCTTTTCTGGAGACAAACGTGTTCGCCATGTGTCCATGTCTTTGGATTTAGAGTTAGAGGAAAAGCAGACTTTACATTTCGAAGCCTGCCAGGTCGTCTTTACGCAGCCGGTTAGGAAGTGCACAGTTAGGTGAGTTAGGTTCTCACACTATAGCGGGGATCACCCACGCACGTCCCGACTCACCAAACTCCATTACAACTTCCAGAAATTCCTCTTGTCTTATTTTTCATTGCAACAGCCCTTATTTTTCATATGCACTAAATCCAGCTTTCTTTCTCCTCCCTTAGCAAGCAGAAAACGAGCTCCAAGTCGTCCAGCCAGAGCTGTGGGGTTTGGTGAAAAGCAGGAAATATTTTCCATGATTTTAAAGGCTGCTTTATGAGCTCCGGTTTCAAATTGGTGGAAAATGCAATTGTGGGTTGAAGAGGATATGATGGGAGTTTTTGGTAGTGAGCCAGTCGGAACACTGATGAAGAAAGATGGACAGCACTGCGGTCACAGAGGGACAGCCGGGGAAGTTGTCCCAGGCACGAGCCGAGTGGAGACCCGCAGGATGTGCACTTATAATTTTGCATTATACGGGGCAGAGACTGAAGATTTGTGGTCAGGGCCGGTGCATGCCATCTGGCCTGAAACAGAATTCTGCCAAATCCAACACATTTAACCAATACGCAACAAAACACAAACGCTAAGCCGCGCTTTTACGCATCATTTCATAAACACAGATTAAATACTGTAGCTCTGGTGCAAAAAAATTCAAAAAGATTCAAGAAGATCTCACATGGGCTTATCTCTTTTTAGACCATGCATGTCCTTACTCTTCCATCTCTTTCCATCTCTTCATCAACTTTTCTTTTTTTTCAACATATTTATAGACATACTATGCGACAGGTCTCATGTGAAGTCTAGATATTAATCATCTAAAGTGAAGATGTTGATGTTGATGTTATGTAGTAGGTACTACGAGCTGTTTCAGTATTATGAAATGAGGAAGTGGGTCATACCAGTTATGTACAACTGAAATGTCAACATTTCATTCAAAAATGCTTCCAGATAAGCAGCTCATATTAGATGGTTCGACTTTGTATTCCTCTGATCAGAAAAAAACACGCTAATAAAATATGCATTATTACCGATTACTCCTTGCTGTTTACTACCTCACTCCCTTGTTTGACCTTTTTAAAGCACCGTGAACGTTCCACGCTTTTAGAAGAACTTCGGGTGAAGCACAATCCAGGACTGAGCTGATGCATTTCTCAGGCATTTGGTTTGCTTAGAGAGCTCAGGAAAATCACGTACCTCAGATAGGTGATGGAATAGTATTTTTAGTATTTGCCCATATCTCTGTCTAGCTTTAGGACTGATGGTGTCATGGCGTAGCGAGACTCTGTGAGAAGTTGTGAAGTGTTTGGACAGCTGTGGCTCTTGTAATGCTGAGGTCGTGACCCTGATGTCTTGTTTAATGCTGTGGATTTCGATCAGGATTGATGGCTACAGAGTTTTCTTTTGCGGTTCTGCTTACACACCCAGACCAAACAGAAGTGCTCTTGAAGGTTTCCTTTCAGGTTTATTTGACTGAATTCTCTCCTCTCGTGTCTTTTTCTTCTCCAGGTTATTCTCTGTGTTTGGGTAAATCCTACTTCTTTCGTTTTAACCACCCTGAAGAGGCCAGTCGGATGAAGAGCATGCTTCCTCAGAAGAGTCCCGTGTCCCCGCTGGTCTACAGCACAGGTAATGGATCTCACGTCTCACCTAACACTACACTCCCCAAACACACCCCCACCCCCAATTACCCCCAACCACAAACACCCCCACCACCCACACCCCCATCCCACCCCCATTTACCACAACAATCACCTATGGACTTGTATAGAACTTGTATCCTGTATTTCAATCAGCCCTCATGGGGGAACCGTTGTTGTTGGGGAGGGGGTTGTAAACCGGGTTCAGTTACAGGTAACCAGGCCTTCTCTCTTCAACCTGGACAGGTGTGTGTGTGTGTGTGTGTTATCAGCCACAATAGAATCCTTTGAAGTGCAAGAACTCTTTCAAGAGTCTTAAAGGTTCAGCTGTCTGTTTTTTTAGGAGATATCTTCTCGAAAGAGACACGTTTGCAGGCAGTGTCTTGTGGAATGTTTCCGTCATCTGTTTACTGATTTGGTTTGTTGTCACTGTGGAGATTGATAATCAGAGCCTTTTTGTCTGTCTGAGTAAACAGTAACCACAGGAACCTTTTCAGAAATTCAGGAACATTTTTTAGGAATTCAGGAACATTTGGTGTCACCTGACAACACCAGAGTCTGTAACATCTCTCAGATTACATCTCTTAGTTTGTTTATTTGCATTTTATTGGCTATAGCTGCTATGCTGAAAAGCAGGATTAACCAATCAGGATCATACATTTTTCCCATTTCTTTTTGAAAGCTACCGGACAGCTAGCTACACTCAGAGCATTGCGATATAGTGTTGACAGTGGATGAAGTACTGGAAGTTTAGGGCAGGAAGATAAAAAGAAGAATACATAAGATAAAATGTTATTTTCTCTTATTACTAGAATCTTTTTTAAAAGGTATTTTATGACAGTGTTATTAATAGGGCAAGATTGACTAGCGAATCATTTAGATTTTTTTCCTTAAATGATTAAATAACAAATTAGTGCCATCACTGCTCCTACTACTGTCTGACATCCACCCAAAATGCATGAGTGCATCAAACTTATCAATTTTAATAGTGAAGATTCTTCCACAAAATGGCTACACCACAGCTTCAGTCTCAAACTTCTAGATCTTTGCAGTGTTGCTTACTTCTGTCATATGTCAAACTGACAGATCCATCGCTCCATTTGTTCAGGAACTCTATATGTCTTATTCATAACTCTTTAGATCCTCAAAGGAGCTCCATCAGAGTAAAAATGAAGCTCTGTTTTGTAACGGGTATTTCAAATCTTCCCATCTATGGCACCATCTTTGGGACTGGAATACTTAAACACTTTTAAGATGTTTCTTAACACCCTGAAACACTCTACCATCCTTTGCAATATCTTCTAGTCTCTGCTATCTGTGCTTGTACAAGGCTGGTGTAAGGTTCTGCTTTGCTCTGGTATGTGTGTTATGTGTGTGCATATGTCCAGCGTCTGGGATTTCCTTTGATCAGTCTGCACTGTCTTGGCACAAAGCATGGAGAAGCCGGTCTGAATACAGTGTGCAGATGATGATTGTGTGTGTGTGTGTGTGTGTGCGTGCAAGAGCGGGAGAAACAGAGTTCACGTGTTTAACTGTTCTGTTGTCCATCTTTGGCTTGGCTGCTTCTAGGTGGGCCGGACAGGAAAGCTTTATTTGAACAGGCTGACAGGGAAAAAGAAGAAGATAGAGCAGGCTGCAGCATGTGTGTGGTTAACCAAAGTCGAACAGAAATGTTTTGTTGTACACGGACCTTGAGTCTGTTTCTATTTTTAAAAGGTACAACAGCTGAGATTAAGGTCTGGGTTTGCGGATCATTAAAAGACAAGTTTCTGTTGTTTCTGCAGTGGAGAAATTTTACAACAAGCTATTTTAGGAATAGACAAGTCTCAGATGAGTTTCCTTAATCACGACTCCCTTTTCTTTCTTTTTTAGGATTTTGATATTGGATCAGCTGACAGTTTGGCGTTTATTAATGTTTATGTAAAACGCTGCCATTAGGTAGACACTTCACACTTAGTTATTATCTGTCTTTTCTCTTTCTTTCTCTCAGATTATATGAAGTTCAGTAGCGATTTCAGTCCCAGCATAGGTGGACCAAGTTCAAGAGGAGTCCGGTCCGTCTCTGAGCTCCGCGAATTAATGGACACCTTACAGAGGAAAAAACAAGCGCTGGAGAACAGCCTGCGGACCAATGGGGACAGTAGCCCCTCCTACTTTAGCATGACCCAATCCCCGCCCTCGACGCCCAACTCCTTGTCACCCATAACCTCATCAAGCCCGATATCTCACTATCAGGACCAAGCAAGACGACTTTACACATCTGACCGCCCGCCTCTTTTGGGTAAAGTCCCTACGCATTCATCTAACAGTGTACCCCCCTCGCCACGACGCAGTGACCACCGAGAATACAACTCCTCACTTCCTCCTTTGCGACCAATGACCCGGAACCAGTCCCAGGATAGCCTCCTTGCTTCTTCAGATGGTCGACGTGGCCAAACGTCAAGTTCTTTACTGTCAATGTGGAATGGCTCCGCCTCTACAAGCGATGCCCTTCCACCAACTCCAGGAAGTGGAAGTGGAGCAGCTAGCATGCCCTCCAGCCCACGATTAGCACGCAGGCTACAGCCTGAGGAAGCGGGACGCCCAATTCCAGCGCCACGCCAAAGGAAGTACTCAGCTGGTTCTCTGACAGGAATGGGCATAGCCGCTCACAGCCGCTCCCTACCCCGTCTCTACCGCGCGGGAGAGTCCCAGCTCGCCCCTCTCACCCTACCATGGCCCCGCTCCTCACCCACCCCTGAGTCCGGTCACCAAAACGGGCACTCCGAGGTGATCTCTATCTCCTTGTCCAACAGGTCCATTTCCAAACAACCACCCAAACGTCCAGATGTGATCGTGCCCTCAGGTACTGCAACCAGCCCACGTCAGGCCAAGAAGGTGAGCCTAACCTCCAGCAGCTCCTACTCGGATTTGGAGAAGCAGGCAGTGTGCACGTCCTCGCCGGCCTTGGAGCTGGGTCTGGGCGAGAGGAGGCCGTCGTTTGGGAAGGCTGGGATTGGTCCACAGGGTGGATTCCGTGAGAGGAAGGGCAGCATCAGCTCTCTCAGCGGGAAAGAAGAGCTCCAGGATTATCACCAGAGACAGAGAGACGAGAGACTTCGAGAGCAGGAGGTGGAGAGACTGGTGAGGAACTCTTCTTAAAGTGAACAAAAATATTTTTGGTGTCGAGTTAAATAATTGTATCACATTAGTAAATTGTTTGCTATCCTACTTTAATAGAGTTCTTAATTTTGACAATGGAAAACCAACCTACTAGGCAATGATTAATATAGCTGCCAAGCATTGAAGCTAGCTAATCTCTGAAGCTGACAATTTAACTAGCTAACATGTAACCTTAGCATCTTCAGTACAGACATTGAGAAGGCAGAGTAATCATGACGATGAGGCAAAACCATGAGGAAGATCAATATTTCTCCCAAATCTGTTGGTAAATTACTAAGAAAAGATTTCTTAACAACTCAGATTACACCGTAATTACATTTCAGCTTCTAACCAAACTTCCAGGAGTTCCACCATACTGAAAAAGTCACAACTTGGTGATTTTTATGGAATCTTCTCATAAATGTGGTTAAAAAAAATGACTGTTGGAACATAGTAAAGTTAGCACTCTTGGATTCTGGATTGTGTTTGGTCAGAAGGGGTTGATTAATTTTCTATAACAGCAGCTCTGACAGTAGTGCAGCTGCAAATCACAGGTTTATATTAATGCGCTCATTATAGTACGTTATCGTTTCTATAGTAACAGCTCATTCACAGCAGATTAAAAATGTGTGTAATCATCGATATGGTGAAGGAAGGAAACATTTATTTAACATTTATGGAAGGAGTCTCCAGTGTCAGCAGTAAAGCTGTAACATTTCCAACAGAGGAGTTTACGTGTTGTGGTTTCTCAGTAACATGATAAGCTGCGTTTTTCTAATCTCCATCTAAGAGAGAGGGAACGATAGCTGTTTATAGCTGCTGTAACATAAGTGAGAACAGGAATTTGTTTCATGAACATTCCTCTATGTAGCTATAAATGTACATAGATAAAAAGTACAGTGTGTCGCTGTTTAATAAATAACAATCGTTGGCAGATTGTTGTGGTATAAGAGAGATTCTCACAAGCAGCAGCTGAATGGAAATAAAGGCTGAATTTGCAGTTTCCCTTCACAATGCCCTTCACAGGAAAACTTCCATGTTTGTGTTGAGGAATCCCACAGAGTCGAATTCTGGCCTTAGGAGGAGAGCAGGAAGGGAGAGGCCGACCTGCCTACGAATTAATCTCTTTTGTAAAAAAAACCTTTAAAAACACACACACATACACACACGCACACACACACGCACACACACATGAAATTCCAGTTTTAATCGCACACAGACGCTGGGTAATGCAGTATTGACGCTTTCTCTGTAGTGGGGAGAACAGATGATTCAGGCTGAGGTGGAGTTGCCCACCCCTCCTATTAATAGTCATCCCTGAACCGCATTCGAGTCTCTGCGAGCATGGCCGCCCAAACACACTCTCTCTGGGAGGCCCACAGTGGGGCGGCGTGAGCTGGCGGTTCTCCCGCGCTGACGCTCCAAATCCTGCCTCTCTGCTGGCCGGAGCAGGATTCTCATGAAAGTCGGGTGGTGTTTCTTCTCAACTTTCTCATGCTTTTTTCGTGAGGCCACCTGTAGCCCCGCCTTATCTGAGCTCGATCCAAAACCAGAAGCCCAGGCCGCTCGCTCGTTAGCCTTTACAGCCCTGTAGTTGTGGTGGAACATTATGGTTCTGGATTAGAGGCTTTTGCTGGAGAGTGTAAACATCAGTTAGCTGCAGGTGGAGAGGCGTGTGTGTGTGTGTGTGTATGTGTGTGTGTTTGTGTGTGTGTACACAAACCTGACATTCAGACAAAAACACTCCATAAGATGTACTTTTACTAGCCTGTGTTAAAAGTTTCTCAGGTTCAGGTACAAATGTGGCATTAGAGCATCACGCTTATTTATGTATCTACTCAACTGCTGTTAATTAAAATGATTAAATACATAAATATTATATATCATAAATAAGTAAATAAATAATAGAAGTAGAAGTTAAATATCACTTTACTCGTGTCCCTGTTGGTTTCCTCCGGGTTTTCTGGTTTCCTCCCAAAAACATTCCACTAGGTGGATTGGCTACGTTAAATTAACCCTAAGTGTGAATAAGTGTGTTCATGTTGCCCTTCAATGGACTGGCATCCCATTCCGGGGTGTATTCCCACCTCGTTCCCAGTGTTCCCGGGATAGACTCCGGATCTACCCTGACTCTGACCAGGATAATGCATCTTATTTCTATTTCTATTTCTATTTCCTGAGAGTTTCTCTCCTTCACTGGGGTCACTGGGGTAACATAATGAAGCGTGTGCTTACACACGTGTAAACACACACACACACACACACACACACAAACACACACACGTATGTGGGTCAGAAACCTTTTTAAACACATCAGATCTCAGCAGTGAGACGAAAGTGAGACCCAAGTTGATGTTGCAGTGCTATTTCTGTTTGAGATGGTGGGGTATATCCGCTGAGGTGGGGGTGTCCGGTGTACCACACACACACACACACACACACACATGCACACACACAGTTCTCTTTAATAATGCCCTCCAGTGGAGCTGAACCAGCTGCTGTCTTGAACTTTGGAGCCGTGTGACACGGGAGAAAGCGGAAGGATTAAATCGCTCCTGTTGTGTATTTCCGTCCCCACGGCATCCAGTGCCAGTTCTGTTTTAGGTGGCATGAAGTTTTGCTCAGCACCCACTTGCTCAGACACGCTGGACCTGTCCAGGCAGATAGAGCACTCTCATTAATATCAGCTTTAACCGTGTTAGCTCAGGTTCGATTGGGCTGTCCGGTGCTACCGGTCACTTTTCTTTCTCAGGGACGTCACTATGCACCTGGACATCCTGACCTCAGGCATCGTGGGAATGGTGAGTGCAAACATATACGAATAACGTTAGTTTAATAATATGCACAGATGATTTATTAACACTGAACCATAAATAATAAATACCGAAAAGCAGATTGCACACAGAGCTTGGGCCACATGTGACATGGCATCATTTATTAATCGGGATCTGATACGAATTTAAAATAACAATTTCACAAGAAATGTGGTGTTCATGAAAACCAGTTAGCTCTTAAAAAAACAACAATCATATCATAAAATAATGAGTTTCTCTTGTACGGCAAAAAATTGCCAGCAATTACAGTTTGTTTGTATAAAAGAAGTCACGTCATAGGTTTTATCCATTTATAGTTAGTTCCTGTTCTCGTACATTATAAACAGTCATTCCTTCACCAGCCTCTATTGTTACAAAGCACTGACACTGGAGACTCATTCCATAAATGTTACATAAACTTCATATCAACATATGAACGATTTTTTAGAACATGTTTATGTCCACGCTGTGAATACAAGTCCCTGTGAATGAGCTTTTACTATAAAAACAATAACGTATTAGAACAAGCGCATTAACATAAACCTGTGATTTGCAGCTGCACTACTGTCAGAGCTGCTGTTATAGAAAATTCATCAACACCTTCTGACCAATCACATTCCAGATGTTAATTGTAGTTACAAGAGCAGTTTACAGAACTGGTTTTGTTTGAACAGATTTTGGAAGTCTGTAAAACACATTTCAGTTCTTTTATACATTATTTTTAGCATCAGTGATAAATTAAGCATTTCTGGGTTTTATTACAGTTTCCTTTTTACTCTGCATGGACTCATCGATGCACATCTGTAAAAATCAATATAAATCTGCTGGATCATCGGTGCTGGTCCTGGCTCAGAGTTCAAACACAGGCGTTAGCTGTGATGGAGAGAGTTGTGTTTGCGTTTCATAGTTTATTTCCATAGAAGTGGCTGAACGTAGGGCTTTTCCGGCTTGTTAATTAGGATCAAAGCAGCGTCCCATGGGAGCGTGTTCTTGTTCTCTTGGCGGGAGCTTTTATGGACGTCCTCTGTCTCTGTTCCAGTTATAGCGTCTGTTACTCAGTGTTGGGTTCTGTGAGATCACGAGAATAATGTTTTGTATTAGACTTGGAGGGAAATTTTTGTGACCACATGACGGAGAGTACATGCCTGGAAGAATAACTGACTCGTGATTTAGCAGTTGTGTGTGATGTGGAGTGTGAGTCTGAGTGTTATTAAAATGTTATAAGCTATAATCAAAAAAAGGGTTGTGCAGAAATATGATTTTGGCAATAATTCATTCAATTTATATCCGCTTTAAAGCTGATGTTTAATTCAGGACAGTGTGCATAAAATAGTGCCTTGCATAAGTATTGACCCCCTTCAACTTTTCCACTAATTGTACTGTTACAACCAGGAACTAAAATGGACTTAACTGACATTATATGTCATGTAACTACACAAAATAATGCCACTTTTGGCAGAAACCCAACAGTGCTTATCACTCCAGTGAAGCATGGTGGTGGCAGCATCATGTTCAGAGTTACCCTTGGTCTTTGGGTTGTTTCTAATGACTAATCTGCGCTTTACCTGGTCTTTACCATGTTCCATGTTTTTATTAACAGTGCTCTATGGGATATTATTATTATTATGATGATGATGATGATGATGATTATTATTATTATTATTATTATTCTCACGCTCTCCCACAGGAGCGTCAGCGTCTGGAAACCATCCTAAGTCTGTGCTCGGAACGGGATCAAAGCGGCTCAGCCGTGGCCGACCTCCAGAAGATCAATAAGGAGCTGGAGAAGCTGCAGGTGACCGAGGATGAGTCCATATTTTCCGACTCTGCAGAGAATGGATACGGCTCTGGGGCTTTGGAGTGCCAGGTCAGTGAGGAGCGCCAAGTACGCCAGCGTCGTTCCAGCGGGCAGCGAGACATCAGGGCGGAGTCACCTGCTGGGAGTTTTCACGGCTCCGCCCCCACCCCGTCCCCTCGACAGTCACGGAATAACAAGGTGGGATTTCGGGCAGTGTGTTCCTTACTTGTCTCAGCCTCAGAGAATAAGCTCCGCCCATTGAATGATTGATATCTCTTACACACTAAGCTGGACTCAGCTATTAAAATCTAAGCAGTTACAGTTATTACAGTTATTAGTTCTTTGCATTTATGTGTGTATTTTGGAAAAAGACTTTGTCACTGATTTGAAGATGATTTCAGGAATTAACAGTGTCCGAGTAATTTAAGAGTTTCAGTCATTCAAGAACTACGGAAAATCTTATATTTTAATCATTTTTAAATGATGAGTTATATCCATAAATGTGGACATATGAACCATATGAACATAATGAACTATGTGCTTTAACTGGTGAACAGGAAGTGTGTGTTAGCCGAGGAAGAATGTCTAAAATTCAGGGGAGGCAGCCCTCTTGTGGCGTGGTGGAGAAGTGTCCCTGACGGATGTGACGATAGATGATATTTAAAAATATTTCTACGCCGCTTCTACACATAGGCCCCAACTTAATAAATTCAGGTGACAAATTTCGCTAGCTATAAAACGTAGGCTAACTTACCTGTTTGAAAAATTCGCAGTAATAATTCTGGCAGGAAATGTTTGTGCACGAATGGCCTCCGTGAAGCGCAACAGAGTCAGAATCAACGGAAGACAATGTGACAAACAATGTGACAAAGCTTTTTTTTCATTTTGCTAGTTTTCTGGCTTCTCCTGCATGTTATCTTGTAGTTCAGTTGCAGATTTAGTAAAGACAGCTCATTTGTTAGACGTTCAGGGACTTTTCAGGTCACGTCCTTTCCATGTATGACCTTTTTTAGGCATGCATATGAACACACACTCCTGCTTTCACACACACACACACCAGCACACACAGGAATGTGAAGGAAAGGGAGAGGGGCTAACGGGGATAATGTAATTACTTGTTTTTGTAGGAGATTTAGGGTTTGTGCCAAGTCTATGGTTTGTATAGTAAAATAAGTTGTATAATGTTTGTATATACAATATTTAATAATACTCCAGTACAGTTCCAGAGCCAGTGAAGCTGTTCTGGTGGCGCACTGAGACACTTTATGTTGTATTTTCCTTTAATTTGTCATCCATCTGTAGATCACATCTGCAATCCATCCATGCAACAAGATGCTAGAAATTATTTCTATATGCACTATAAATCTGCTTCAAAGCTGCATTCTTTCTTTCTTTTGTTCTTTCTCCATCTGTCTCTACATTATTTCTCCTCGCTATCGTTCTCTGTTTTCACATCATGGTGCTGCAGGTCTGGGACTCGCTCCGTAACATAAACTCTGCTGAACAGAGATAAACATCGCTCTCCGAATATAGAGAAGTCACGCGCTGTGTGTTTGCGCTGGTGTAATCCTTCTTAATTTTACCTGTGCGCTGCACACACACACACACACACACACACAATAAATTACCATGTGCAGTTTTTAGTGCTTATGTTATTCACTTAATGGATAGTTTCTTTACTAGAGACTAAAGGTCACCATGTGGCTTATAAATCTGTCTAGAAGGGATTTTACTTCACAAGAAACAACCAAAGCGTTTCAACAGTGACGAACAAATCATAAATTCATTAGCGAGCACTCCGGAAAAGTGAAAACTCCTGTATGTTGGTTGCTCGGAGTCCTATTTGAAGTGGTAGCTAACATAATATATTAGTATACGGTAAGCTAGTTAGCTAGTTAATATCCTCTTCTAACAGAGTTTCTAATGTAGCATGTAGCACCAACTTTTTGTGCTGTTCCGTCTTCGCATCGCACGTAAATACAAAGTATTCCAGTCTAGCTAGCGTCTTTATTTTCTCTCATCAGGTGACAGTGTATAGTAAGCAGGACAGTTATATGACGACTTTGCACTGATGGTTTTGTCAGTTTTAAACGTAGCTACAAACCAAATGAACACTTTTGTTTTGAGAAAGTCAGTAGGAAGTAGTTTTTTTCTTTTTCTGGATGTAGAACTTACAATAAAAAAACTAATAGCCCAGACTTGAAATCTACTAGTGCTACCGATTTGTTCTGTTCTGCTCGGGAATATCTCTACACATTTACCCTTAAATTTAAAATGACCAGAATATATGAATATGCAAATTAGATACGCATACATGTCCTTCTGCTGGCTAGCTAACCGTTTGCAAACTAGCACACATTAATCATAGGGCAATACGATTAAGATTTCTCCATTCGCATTGTTATTTTCTCACTGATTTGGCCAAATCTGTTACCATGACAACCGCAACTTAGTTCATCACTAACATTAGATGGTTTTCGCAAGATCATTAGCTATCTACAGTCAGTTTTTCAACTATTACACTTTTCACTGTTGAAATGGGGTAATCATTTGCATAATGGATGTGATTGGTCCAGTGAGTTTACATGTAGCCCTGCCCACGAATCAGTTTTATACAGAGGTCTCTGTTTTGAATAGTTAATAAAGCCAGAGCCTGGCATTTAAACGTAACTTTATACGTTTTTTACATACCCTAGAAGGCTTCATTCCTCAGTTTTTCCCACATGTCCTGATGGAGCTTACGTTGTGATTTCCTTGCTAAAGTGGTGTATTTACGTCTCTTGGGGCTGAAACTAAGAGCAGGCAGCCGCTATAAGCTGGGTGTAGACATTGCCTTTATTAGATTAAAAGGAAAACCAGGCTGTGTGGACTGCTGGCGAGGGATCAGAGTTTCCTGAAAATCTGCTGCTAAATACCAGCCCAAAAAATGACTCAGATTTAATCTGATTTTGGAAATGGAGCGTTACTGTCTCTTCTGGGGAAATACACAGAATCATGGCCTCATTAGGTTTCATCTTTAGTGTGTACTGTTGTGCAGTAATAGCTACAATGTTAAGTTTAATAGGATTTGCTTAATAATGTTATTTGCACATTCTACATAATATGCATTCAATAATTTATTTATGTAATAAATTACTGCAACATCATTTTTGAGTCATTAGGCTCTGATCTGAGGCACTATCACTAAAAGCTTGTTGATTTACATATTTATTTGTTTATATCTTCCTTTTGCAGTCTAAAATTTAAACAGAAATTGAATTTTCCAGTCTGCTACATTTGTGCACATTTTCATTATTACACTACAGATATACCTTTATTATAAAATTAATAGAAAGTCAATAGAAGAAACAATTCAATTCCTAACTGTTTGTTCATTATTCGTAATTGTGATGGGACTACTGAGGATGTGATGTCATCAGCAGGCGCCCGAGGAGGAGGAAGTGCGGCTGAAGCAGGAAGTGACGCGTATTGAAGAGGAGAGGATCCAGGTGCTGAACAACATGGAGGAGCTGGAACAGAAAATCAAAGAGCTGGACAACCAGATGGACGAATCAGTCCAAGAGGTAAAGAGGACTGAGTTAGGGAGAGAGAGTGAGTGAGTGATTTTGTTTGAGTGAGTGAATGAGTGATTCAGTGAGTGAGAGAGTGATTCAGTTACTGAGTGAATCAGTGATTCAGTGAGTGAGAGAGTGATTCAGTGAGTGAGTGAATAAGTGATTCAGTGAGTGAGTGAATGAGTGAGTGAATGAGTGATTCAGTGAGTGAGAGAGTGATTCAGTTACTGAGTGAATGAGTGATTCAGTGAGTGAGAGAGTGATTCAGTTACTGAGTGAATGAGTGATTCAGTGAGTGAGTGAATGAGTGAGTGAAGGAGTGATTCAGTGAGTGAGAGAGTGATTGACTGACTAAGTGAGTGATTCAGTGAGTGAGTGAGTGAATGAATGAGTGAGTGAAGGAGTGATTCAGTGAGTGAGTGAGTGACTGACTGACTGACTAAGTGAATGACTCGTTGAGTGAGAGAGTGAATCTGTGAGTGAGGGAATGTTTTGGGGAGTGAAGGAGTAATTTGGTGAATGAGTGAGTGATTCAGTAAAGAACTGAGTTGATCTGATGAACAAGCGAGTGAGTCTACAAACGAGTGTTTTAGTGAGTGAATGAGTGATTCGGTGATCACGTAAGTATTTCGTGAATAAGCAAATGAGTTGGTCAGCAAGTGATTCAGTGAGCAAGGGAGGGATTTGAATGGTGAGTGATTTGCTGGATAAGTGATCTGGTGGGTGAATGATTCAGTGATTGAGTGATTCAGTGAGTGATTCAGTGAGTGATTCAGTGAGTGATGCATTAAGTGATTTGGTGGGTGAGTGATTTATTGAGTGATTCAGTGAGTGATTCAGTGAGTGATGCATTAAGTGATTTGGTGGGTGAGTGATTCAGTGAGTGATTCAGTGAGTGATTCAGTGAGTGATGCATTAAGTGATTTGGTGGGTGAGTGATTTATTGAGTTGGTGGGTGAGTTGATGATTCAGTGGTTGAGTGAGTCAGTGTTTGAGAGAGTTGGTGGATGAGTGATTCGATGACTCGATGAGTGATTCGGTGAGTGACTTGGTTAGATGGTCAGTGAGTTGATGATTAAGTGAGTCTGTTAATGGTGAGTGATTCAATGAGTCGGTGATTGAATAAGTCTGTGGTTGAGTGTGTCAGAGTTTGAGAGAGTGGGTGGGTGATTGATTTGGCAAGTCATCAAGCAAATCATTGAGTCTGTGGCTGAGTGAGTCAGTGGGTGAGTGATTTGGAGAGTCACTGATTGAGTGAGTCAATGGGTGAGTAAATCACTGGTTGAGTGAGTCAGTGTGTGAGTGAATCACTGGTTGAGTGAGTCATTGGGTGAGTGAATCACTGGTTGAGTGAGTCATTGGGTGAGTGAATCACTGGTTGAGTGAGTCATTGGGTGAGTCAGTTGGCAGGTGAGTGAGTGATTTGGCGCTTTAATGAGTCAGTGGTTGAGTCAGTGAGTTATATTTAATTGATGATTTTTCCTTTTTATAAATAAGTTTGGATACAAATGTGGATGCTGTACTTTGCTGTAAATTCCGAAAGCTTGCACATGGACTGATTACTTCTGTTGTAAACGAAGTATTCATCACTCAAGTGTAGGAGTTTGCTCTGTTTATTTCGTACCCTTTCCTCAGGGACTGGTGTATTCAGGTTCTGTTTGCTTCTGTTGAAGGAGGAGTTTATTTCTCTCCCCTCAGAACCCGAGCTTCCTCTAGCAGTCAGTAGTTTTACAGCACGCGGCTTCTTTATGAGATCCCAACCAGAGAAAATTAGACCTTTTATGGCTGTGTGAAACGGCTCTCAGACGGTGAGCTCGTCCTGGTTTTAACTGGATTTATTACCGATTGTTAATGACATCATCTTTTAAAAAAGAAAAACTGTAGCTGACTGCAGAAAATTTACAGCGTTTGGATCCAGGAGAATTTATATTATTAAATATACTGATAGAAATGAACTGAGCTAGTATGTACAGTCAGCTTCAGAATTATTGGCACCCTTCAGGAGAATGGAAAAAAATGATATAAAATTATTTACAATTTCTGGCCCTTACTCTAAGAAAATTTTATTTTAATTAATATTTTTTTCTCTCTAAAACATATGGCAAATTTATTGGCATCCTGAAAACAATATTTAAGTCAAATTCAAGCAGATTTTTGTTCTTAAATATTTAAAAAAAAATTAATTGCTTTCAGTCACTACAACCTTTATTACTGCCTTTGACAAAATTATAAAATTATACACACATATAAAATCCGTCATCCATCACCATGGAGCGCATAACTAAAGCACTTTTAACACAAAGACACTTAATCATCTGCATAAGTTACAGGTAGTGAACTTATAAAAATAGTCTTGTACATTGTTAGAAAACCTAGTTACCTCTGCCAGAAGGTTAAGATTTGAACATGCATGGATATTTAACAAAATAACAACCTCAGTCAAACATCCAAATCAACATAAAGGGCTGTGGGATGCAAAATGTTGGGGTTTTTTTTGTCAAAAAGCATCTCAGTTTCCTGTGATGTGAATCCACATGCACAAACCTGAGAACATGAACAAGATTGAAATGCTGTGCAGGGATAACTCGATCCAAGATCCTCTACATGTTTCTCCAACCTTGTAAGACATCACGGGAAGAGACTCAGTGATGTTTTTCTCTCCAAGGAACAAAGGGCTTCCTCAGATAGTAAATGTTGGGAGGAGGGGGTGCTAATACTTTTGAAGTCATGAAAAGTATTGTGTTAAAATAAAACTTAAAACGTCTCCAAATGTTTACTCATTTCATGGTGTCCGTTTTTGGTCATTTTTATAAAGGGTGCCAATAGTTTTGGAGATGACTGTAAAATTTGTAGTTGACTGTGAATGCTAATTTAGCTCTGTGTGTGTGTGTGTGTGTGTGTGTGTGTGTGTAGATGGAGGTGGAACGCGCTCTGTTAGAAGGCGAGCAGGAGTCCGAGGCGGCTCAGCTGCAGCAGGAGAAAGAGGCTCTGGAGCAGCTGAAGGACAAGATGGCCGACTTGGAGAAGAAGGTACAGGCGGAAAAGTCGCAGGTATTTCACTGAACGCACACACGCACACACACACACACACACACACACAAAGTTCCTGGCAGCTCATCAGTCTCACTCACAGGTGATAATCTCCCCATCTATCCGGTTCACACCCTATTAGAGTCATATATCATGTGCTGAGAAGGTGTGTGTGCATATGTGTGTGTGTGTGTGTGTATGGAAAGCAAAGTCAAGCATCTTCCAGTTACACATTCAGCTGTTTGAACACTCGAGCTCACTGACATACTGACTGCAAGATTTTAAGAGCCGGTTTACAGGCTGCACACGAAATATTACACCTCAGTTCTGCTGAGTTCTGGATTGTGATTGGTCAGAAGGTGTTGATTAGTTTTCTATAACAGCATCTCCAACAGTAGCGCAGCTGCAAATCACAGGTTTATATTAATGCACTCGTTCTAATACGTTATCGTTTCTATAGTAACAGCTCATTCACAGGGACGTGTACAGCGGACGCTCCACATAAACATTGTTATGGTGAAGTTTTCTTAAAGTAAGGAGAAGTTTATTTAACATTTTTTGGAAGGAGTCTCCAGTGTCAGCGCTTTGTAACAGTCAGAGGTAAAGCTGTAACTTTAAGTTTTCTGACATTTTCAGGACAGAGGAGTTTACGCTTCTTTGCGGTTTCTCGTTTCTGCATTTTTTTTCTTATTAACTTCAAGAAAGAGAAAAAAGAGAGACTGGTGAGGGAACGACTGTTTATAGCTGCTGTAACAGACTTTGTGTCATGGACGTTCCACAACATTAAATGTAACTATAAAAGGATAAAAAAAGTATTGGTTAATAACTTAAATAACAAAAAAGCAAGTGTTGGCAAATTGCTGTGATATAAGAAGAATAAAACACTCGGGGACGTGCTGTTAGGAATGTAATCAACTTGAGGGAGGTAACAGTGAATCTGCTTCATCACACCGCCCCGTCGTTGATTATTTTACTATAACAGCATGAGACACAGTGTTTATTCCTTCCTTAATAAAGCGGGACATCTAAAAAGCAGAGTTTTTCCAAAATAAAGGGATTTTGACTTTAAACTTCTGTTTTCTTCCGTGTGATAGTGACTCAGATGAGGAGCTGAATTAAGTTCAGCGCCGATGTAGGTCTAAAATCACTCAGAAATGTGAGGTTAAAAATAAAAATTTTGTTATACCGTTCAACATCCGCTGCTCATTATCAACAACTGACTGTGGAAAAAGGCGCAAAACTTAATACACACTAATCATTTTCATTTTTCTGCTTTTATACTCCGTATAATTACCACTCATCTTCATCTGCATCATCATCATCATCATCATCATCATCATCATTCTCTTCCTCCACATTTCATTGCTGATGGTGGTGTTAGTGACTAACCCCAGCCTCCACACCTGCCCCTGCACTAACGCCTCTGGCCTGTCTGTCTCTCTCTGCCCTGTGTGCGTGTGTGTGTGCGCGCGCGCGTGTGTGTGTGTGTGTGCGCGCGGTGAAGGACAAAGCCCAGCTGGATGCTGAGCGGGTAAAGCTCGAGCGTCTGGCCGAAGTGCTGTCTGAGCAGCGCGCTCAGCTCGACACGTGTCCCGAAGCCCTGAAAGAGCAGCTCATCCTCCAGCTGTCCAGGGTCAGTACTGAACACGGAGCCTTCATCTTCCTCCTCCTCCTCTCTCTCTCTCTCTCGCTCTCTCTCTCGCTTTTGCTTGCTGGCTTGCTAGCTCTCTCTGAATAATTATATGAACACTAAATCCTCGCAACGCTTTTCTTGCTGTGACTGCATGCATCATGCACACACTCATCATGTCCACCTGCGTGATGTGTAATTATGTGCATCGACACATACACACAGGCTGCATGAGCTGGAATGGGAGAAGTGTGTGTGTGTGTGTGTGTGTGTGTGTGTGTAGAGGTGATGAAACGCAGCGTGTGAAAGTTATGCCTGCAGCAGGACAGAGTGACAGCTGTGCTTTTACGTTGCTGGAGAGTCATGTTGTGTGTGATGCATTTAAAGGTCAGAGGTCAGCGGCGGAAAGACACAGAGCCGCCGAGGCTTGATTGGCATCTGGCAGGAGAGGACGTGTTTGTGAATGTTTGTGTCTTTGGTGATGAGAAACATTTAACCTTCTGATGTTTAACCTTGTCGAGACTGAGCAGCTGAGAGTAAAGTGCTGGATCTTGAAATGATTAAAATATTCCATGTAGAATAATAAATAGGTTACTATGCTATTAATGCACAAGTAGCAACTAAAAATAGCATCAGAACATCTCTGAAATTTTACTCCTCATTAAAAATGCCAGGATCTATGACTACACATGAATATGCAAGTTAGAAAATGTCCCCCATGTCCTCCAGCCATTTATTTATCTACCAGCAGCTGAAAGTGTAAGAATATAACGTAGTGTTACCATGACAACAATGAATTTGCATACCAGACTTGATTGAGCCAAAGCTGAAGCTCTTAAGCGTAGCCCCGCCCCTGAATTTTTTTTTTTTTCATACAGAAGCACTGAGAAAGTTTAGAATTTGCACTTTCATCATTTCCCGTAACGGAGCTTTCACCATTTCCCATAACAGAGCTGATAAAACTGACTTACAGTGAGCTATGAGATTGTTAAATGTTGATCTCTGCTCCAAGAATTTAATCTGAATTTAATCTGATCTGTTTTTTTTAAACAGCATTTAATTCCCAAAGTCTCGTTACCCAGAATCCCACAGTGAAACCCAACCATCATAAATACTGTTGTGACCGAGCTCTATAGGTTTATATTTCAGGAATGAGATGGGCATGGCTCGTTAATGTGTGTGTGTGTGTGTGTGTGTGTGTGTGTGTGCATGACGCAGGATGCTGAGACCCTGGAGGTGGAGACGAAGCGCTTCGAGGACCTGGAGTTCCAGCAGCTGGAGCGAGAGAGCCGTCAGGACGAGGAGAAAGAGACGCAGACGCAGCAGATCCTCCGAGAGATCGCAGAGTACCAGCGCAGCACCGTCACACGCAAGGTACTGCAACGTGTGTGTGTGTGTTACCTTTCAAATTTTCCTTATATTGAGGCACAAAATACACACTTTACTGTTTATCATCTTATCTACTTCTAGCTACCTCATATATGGCTGCTTTATCCTCTTATACTGTCAAATTATGGATCAGTTTTCATAACAAATCTAAAAAATAAATTCATTTCATCAATTATTCATCTTTATTTGTGGCTGAATCTCAACGTGCCGTTCTGTCATGCATGTAGTGCACTGTCTACGCGATACTCTATGTAGTGAGCATTTATAGTGAAAAAGAAGCCATTTGGAAATCAGTCTCACTTCGTTGGAGGAATAAATATAGAAAATTGACATAAATCTCAGGTAGAAGGATAATAATAATAATAATAATAATAATAATAATAATAATAATAATAATAATATGTGTATATATAGCACCTTTTATTCATTCAGTGCTGCAAAAAAAATCATTTATTTGGGTTAAAAAGATTAGAATAAAATCAAGACACCAAGGCAACAAAAATAAAAAAAATATCTGCAAAAACATGAAGATAAAATGATCATTTGGTCTCCTTGTGATTTGTTTTTCTTAAGAAAACAACGCCACTTTTTTTTTTGTTATATGAACACATGGTATAGTGCGTTTGTCAAATTTAAATACAATTTTAAAAATAATTTGGTGTTTGTCTGCGCATTTTTTTTTTTTTTTGCCCTGTAGGAGAAGTTGCTCGCGCTGAAGAAACAGTCCACACAGATCATCCAGCAGGCCCAGAAGGAGAAGGAGAGCTTCCTGAAGGAGAAGAACAACCTGCAGATGATGCTGCAGCGGGTAAGAGATGCAGAAACACCAGGAAGAAGGTGGAACTGGTCCCGTCTCATTCGCTGACCGAAGTTTCTCCTTCACTTTTTACAGGAAAAAGAGAATCTCAGCAACCTGGAGAAAAAATACAGCGAGCTCACAGGGGGGCGGAGCTTCCCCGTCAACCCCCTCAGTATGAAGGAGGTACGATGTGACATCATCTGTCAATCAAAACTACCTGGATTAAACTATTTTTAGAGTGGAGTTGCAAAAGAACACACAAAGCACAAGAACCTGATTACGCAACTCCAACCCTGTGAGAGTCAGAGATAATCCTGAACCTGATTGCTAAAAGAAAAAAGGTTAATTTTATGCAAATTACATGCAACGGCCATGTTGCGCTGACCAATCCACTCAGATATTCCTGTCTGTCATAAGTTTTTTATTCTAAAAACAAAATGTACTTATCGTAGTATCCGAGCTCTTCAATAAGCTAGCTAGCGTTAAAATATTAATAGCTAGTGATTATTTGTTAGCTAGCTATCCAATTAACATAAATAATATTCATATATTTTTCATGTCCATGCTTTTAAGTTTAAAGTTTTCATTTGAAGGCTTTATTGTAGAAGGACACGCCCCTTTAAGAGATCACCATGGAAACAGGGTCTCTTTTTCTTTCCCTGTTGTTCCAGGACAGCTCCTTATTGGCTGATGTATGTCAGCCTTGTAGCGAGCTTAGCCACACCCACCATCTCTCAGTACTTCCTGTTGATATCGTGGCCTTTTCCTGTCTCTTCTCCTTTCTGTCCATTAAAAGTGCTGAGGTACTGCTTTGTGACTGCGTCTGCGTTTGCGTTTGCGTTTGCGTCTGCGCTGCATGTCTCCTCCCCTTCACCTTTAACACCCTGCTTTATTTTATCTTCTAAAATCCACCGTGTGACACTTTGTTTTCTTTCTTTCTCCATCACATAAGATTATCATTAATGCTTGCGCTTATAATGTTGTGACTCCAGCGTGTCTGTTCTTTTAACCCTGCGCATTTCTCCTTCTCCCCCCCTATTGTTCAAATGGTCTGTTCCACAGGGTTATGTCACAGTGAGTGAGATCAATGAACTCTATGCGAAATTGGGGGTTGAGCCAAGCCCCGCCCCCTTCAACCTCAATGCCCCTGAGCTTCCTGGCTCTGGGTCCGAACCCAGCCCTAGTCCCGAAGACAGCAGCGCCCCTTCAGGAGAGGACGAGGTGTGTGATGCTGTGTTTACACACTAGCGCTGTCGGATTTGTTTTCGCTTTAAACATCCTAGCTTTGGAGCTCATTTGAATATTCATGAGTCTGTAATGTTAAAATGTTATCTGGAGCTACTACAGTAGTGTACTCATATCACCTTATAACCAGAGAAATTTAAAATTGTCCCGTTATTATGCAAAGAAAAAAAATCACAAGGAAGCAAAAATCATTTCAACATTTTTTAAACTATTTATATTCATTTTGCTTATAGCATTAGCTAGGGTTTCCTAGGCAACCGGAGTTTCGGGTAAACATCCACCATCTTTAACTCATCTAAATCCAAAATGGCTTATTCACTAAACATGCTCACTACATAGGGTACATAGTGCACTAGATGACCAAGAGAACATCATTTCATACTCCGAAAAGTCGGAAATCACTTTTAGAATTTATAAAACACAGAACATAGAACATATTTAAACATTTTTTAAAATAGGATAAACTTTTTTCATTAAAAAATTATGTAAATAAAGTAGATGAATAACTCTTTTCCTTAAACCTTTTACATCATTAAAGTTTCTTTTGCTTTCTCGGGGAACCCTTAAAGGTTCTCTGTAGAACCTGAGAACTCGTATTTATCCAGTGAACCATTAAAGAACCCTTCTAAGAGTGTGTTAGAGAATTAAAAAGAAAAAAATGAGCAATAATTTAGAGTTTATACCACACACTTACTCAGTTAACACACACACACTCTTAGAACAAATCAAGGGTTCTTTAAAGGTTCATTGGATAAATAAATGTTCTTAGCTTTGAGAAAGGGTTCTTTCTGATTGGGAAACATTTTGTGTGCAGTACAAAAAACAGATTATTGCTCATTATTTTCTTCTTAGTACCTAGAACCTGTCAGGAGTTTAACATTTAGCTAGAGAACCTTTAAGAGTTCCCCAACAGGCACAACTGAAGAACCCTTGAGGCTGTACGTATTCAACACCGAGAACTTTCACCACATTTCTCAACCTGGAAAAAGCGCTCGGAATAAATGCACGTGATTCACTGTGTACTTTATTTACACATTTTTTAAAAATTATGTATCAGTTCAGTTCTGATTAAATCTAAAAAAGGGTTAGGCGTTATGTTATAAAGAGTTATTTATGATAGGGAAGCACTTTGTCGTAGGGTTCTACGACTGTTGGGGGAACGTTTAAAGAGTTCCCATAAAGGGACAACCGAATATTTTATATTTTATGTAATTATTTCAGCCCTATTAAATAAAATTTCGGAATTTGCGTTTCTTCTTCGGAGATAGCACTCAGGATTTCTCTCTCTCTCGTTCTCTCTCTCTCTCTTGTTCTCTCTCTCTCTCTCCTTTACCATTCTTCCCTGCTTTGTCTTCTTCTACTCATCTTTTTTGCAAAGCTCTGCATCTCTTCCTGCTCTCGCTCCGTCCCCAAAGCCGTCTCTGTGCACTGGCCGGAGGAAATGGTGACCTTCCTTGGCCCTTCTCCTCTCCTTGACTCTCCTCCTTCTCCTCCTCCTCCTCTCCCTGCCAAAAAACACTCACGGCACAGGCAGGTAAACCGTGCGTGAGATTAAACACAGGTGTGTGTGTGTGTATGTGTGTGTGAGAGAGAGAGTGTGTATGTTTAACTTTGTCTAAGTGATCCGTGCCTCTATGTTTCTCCGCAGCATTTCCGAAGCCTGGAGGAAAGGAAAAGATTAGGTAAGGAGGGTCACATGTGTGACACGCTTCCTCGGAAAAAGTCCCAGGCTGCGGTTAGCTCTCAGTTCAACTGCGCTACACTGGGCCGCAACACGCCTCCTAAAGTGAGAACACACACACACACACTGTCGCTCTCATATATACACACACCTATAAACACACACACTCTGTACATACATGTGCATTCTTGTGGTACGCTCATTCTCTAATCTTTTTTTATTTTTGATTTTTTTTTTCAGACTCATCTGCCTTTAATGCAGAGCTCCAGCTGCGGCAGCGTCTTAAACCGAGTCCTCACAGTGTCTCCTAAAGACGCAGACGCACGCCGTCTGCACAAGGGTGAGGATCTCACACACACACACACACACACACACACGGTATCACTTTCTTCCAAAGCATGACCTAATTTCATTCTGGGTTTTCATTCATTGTCTCCTCCCTGCAGGCGAGTGTAAAAGTGGAAGTGGCATTACTGAATTGGAGCTCGGAGTAATGCTCACGGAAGCTGATGTTAACATTTTCCACAGCAAAAACATCTCAGAAAGTGATACAATTCTTTTAAAATTATCAGATTATCAGATATTCGTTCTAAACTTCTTATCAAGCCCGTGATCGGCAGCTCCACGGTGACGCTGCAGGAACTGGTATTATAAAGACGACTAGTTAGGAGCATGTGTGGAATGTGATTAAAGGAATACTCCAGTGTTTTTTGCTCTTAATGTCTGTAAACTGTCTCTGTTGTGTGTATGTGTGTGTGTGCGTGTGAGATTACCAGTAATCAGAATTTTGACATGTCTCCCTGCACTGAGAAATAAAAACAGGAAAACCTAAATGAGTTCACAGCAAACTCACTCTAACCGAAGGGCTAAGGGCAGATTCTCCGCAGATTAAATTGAAAGTCGCTGCAGTTTTGTCTAAAAAAAAACAAAATCTCAAACTGTATCTCAGAATGATGACTTTGTCTCTCTTTCATGTAAAGACAAAGTGATACTTCATTAAAAAAAGATTTGAACAGAATACGTTCATAAATCATTAATAATTGCTTTATAAATATGTCTGCAGCTTAATGTGTGTACATTTCTCCCAAACCCTATTTCGTAAAATCAAAGGAGCAGTTGTTCAAAGCTCTTGAAGAACTTTATTTGTATGATTCCTTTAGATCACTCAGTTACAATGATTTAATTATTATTTATTTTTTGTACTACGTGTAGAAGCATCTGGTATCTGCTTAATTTCTCTTCATGAAAATCATCATGATTACACATTTTTGGGGCTTTCTGTACGTATCGAGCCCTTTTTGCATGGTTACGGGCGTAAAATCGTGCTTACACTTCCCGGATTTGTTTACCCGTTTACTGAGATAGTGAAGGAATGCTGGTGAAGATGATGAGAGGCAGGAAATTCTCTCACGCTATTATAGCTAGTCATTCGTGTCCTGATGGACTAAACGCTGAATTGTCCTCCTCCCGGCGATCCTTTCTTTAAGTTAATACGTTCAAAAAATAATAAAAAATTCATTAACTAAACAATCAATTAAATATTTTAGCTATTTTTAAAATGAATAAATAAATAATAAAGAAATTATATGTAAATAAATGAATGAATGAAGACGCTGATTTAGGATTTCACATGCATTCGTGTCCTGCTTTATTGGCTAAAGTCGTTGTGTGCGTGTGTGTGTGTGCGTGTGTATGTGTGCGTTTGTGTGTAATTGGGATTCCCGGGAGTCAACTCATCAGTGAGGCGGGTCCGTCTGTGGTTCTCTCTGAGCGTTTTGATGTCTATCAGGGTTCCTGTGGTGCTTCATATCCGTTAGTGCTGCTGCGCTGGTGCTGAGTCTCTGAGCTTCTGCTAGAGTTTGGGTTTGTGTTGGTTGTTCAGATTTTCGGAGGTTCGGTGTGTGTGTGTTTGTGTGTGTGTGTGCGTGTGTGTTTGTGTGTGTGCGCTGCACCGTGGCTGGTGTGTGTGAGAAGAGCGAGGGGCCGCATGCTCAGGTCGTGAGCACAGCGCTGCCTCTCTGTAATGGAGAACATGTGGCTGGAAAGGACACAGCTGGAAGATCAGGTAAACGAGTGAAAGAAGGAGGGATGACGACGGGCGTTAGATAATCCAGAGAGGTCGAGGAGACGGAGATCGCTTTAAAAATTCTGCAGGGTTTTTTTTAAATATCCTCACACTTTACTGCATGTTTTTATCTCTTCTGCTTCTTTGGCACTTTTCAGTTTTTCTTCTCTGCGCTTTCTCACCATCTCTATTCTTTTTTTCTTACTCTATTACCCCCTCACTACTCTCTCTCTCTCTCCTTCTCTCTCTTTGTCTCTCTCTGTTTCTCTCTTTATGTCCCTTTAGAACTCTGTCTCTCTTTCTCTCTGTCTGTCTGTCTCTCCCTCCTTTCCCCTCTCTCTTTCTATCTCTCTCCCTCCTTTCCCTCCTTTCCCCTCTCTCTTTCTATCTCTCTCCCTCCTCTCCTTCCTTTCCCCTCTCTCTTTCTCTCTTTCTGTCTGTCTTTCTGTTTTTAAATCAGCTGCCTCAAAAGATCCAATGCATCATAGAATAAATAATCATCATCGTTTTTTCCTGACAATATCTCGGCTTCTGTTCACACATGAGCATCCTGGTAATTTCCAAGGAATTGGACTACATTGGATTCTGACTCCACATTGTGTTCACACTGAAGTCACGTTAATGAATTGAATTACTGTTAAATTGGTATATAAGTCTTTATCCTGTTTGTGTCTCAGGTCACAGTCAGCAGCTGGTGGGCGAGGATCACCGATCGAGACTGACCGAGCTCGGGGGTCGCGCCGCCTCCCAGTCCAACGTCTACCTGGACTCTATGGGTTACCGTGACAACGGCTTTGACACGTTCAGCGTGGACAGCTCAGACAGCATGGAGACCAGCATCTCCGCCTGCTCGCCCGACAACGTCTCCAGGTCAGACGTTCACGCATGTCGCAATCGTAATTAAAAACATCACCAGCATGCTTTCGTAATTGTAGACAAAGAGATTGTTGTTTCCACTGCACAAAAGTTCCGGTGGTTCCTCTAATGTCATGCTTACATAAGAAACAAACTGAAGAAACTTTTAGGATGCACACTTCTCCTCCATCTCCTCCATCTTCCCCAGCAGATAGAGGTTCAAATTTTTTTTTAGAAGGAAACACGCCACATGTCGTTATGAGCTCATCCATCAGAGCGGCAGAGAGCCGTGTGTGTTTATGCTGAACTTGTTCATGTGTGTGAGGCCTGGAGCTGGATTAATGTAAAGCGTGTGCTGGACTCGAAAGAGCCGCGCTGCTCTTCACCCCCTCCATCACTCAACTCAACCCCGGGACCAGGGGGCTCAGATTACACCAGGAACAGTTAGAGGAAACAGATTTAGGGAATTTTTTTTCCTCAGTTTGAATGTAATCAAGAGCAGAGTCTCGCGCTCGTTGTATGTGCAGCACGTCTTTGTGTGCTGTGGCGTTTTCTCCAGGATCTAGCGTGGATATGGATTCAGTCCTGATTCAGGAACGTCGGTAAGGACACGCTTCATGATGATGATGCTGAAAGATGAGCAGGAATGTATGCAGACGTTGGCGTTTGTTGATCGTGTGGTTGTAGCATGATGTTGGATGGAGGGAGGGATGGATGGGTAGATGGAGATGCGTGTCAGACGTGTTGTTACGTGTCTGCTGGAACCACGGCGTGTTTTGCGAGCTGCCGTCATGTCTGCATGCTGATTGCGCTGGTTTGTGTTTGCATTTGTGTTTGTGTGGATGTCCGTGTTAGTAACTAGCAGCAGCTCTGATTATAGCCATGCAGCTGTGATTATACAGAGCCGGGTACTTGTGTACTCCTGTAATTAGGGGGGATTTTAGGGTTCCATGCTCTCGCAGCTGAGAGATCAGAACTGCATGTTGTGTTTAAGAAGCTGAGCTCAGAGCAGATTCGAACCTGCCACTCACTCCAGAGGAGATATCCTACTTATGGAATTCATGATCCATCCAATCATCGGGAATTTCTTTTTTTCCTTTCAGAAGGAGTTCTGTTTGGTACTTTTGTTTTATGATTTTACACAGAACCTTTATCCCTAGAGGTACAAACCCAAGAACCCTTGGTGTGTTAGGTGGAACCTTCTACAAGTGTAATCTAAGCCATGCTTTTGCAACCTTAGAACCCTTTAGGGCGCTAAAAGGAACCTTTTTCCTCCATGCAACATCAAGTGATGGTGAGAGTGCAGTGTGTACCAGACTCGGCCATAAGGTGTGAATGTTTTCCAAGAACCTGATTTTTTTTTAGGAAATTAGGAAAAAACTTTAGCAAAAACTTTTTCAGGGACTAGGGAAGCCTTTCAGAAACGCAGGAACTTTTTTAGGAACTTTTTTAGGAACCAGAGACCGTTTAGGAACCCAGGATCATTACAGTAATCAGCACAGTAATCAGGTTCTGTGCTCAAGAAACCCCTGGCAGAAGAGTTATACTGTACATGCAAACCAACTAACCCTTAGAAGAACCCTTAAATGTTCTAGATAGCGCCATGTCTTTCTCTCCACCTCCTTCATGTTGACTTTATCAACTATCCCATCATTATTGGATAGTTTGCTTCTGGTAATGTTTACGGTTCCTCTTCTCAAGTCAAATAAAAAACCCACGAGGAACCTGTACAGGAACAGTGTATGCTCTGACAAGAGAGGTTTCTCAAGGGTTCTTTGGATGGTTAAGGGTTCTAGCTTTGTGAAGTGGTTATATCATTCCTAAAAGGGAAACATTCTGTTGTGGGGATTTTTTTAGGTTCCTTCAGAGGAAAAAAACTGAAGAAGGAACTAGATGGAACTCCTTTTTTTAGAATGTAGTCCTTGTTCAGCATAATTTTGGAAGCCTCATAAGGTTCCACAACCAGCTGAGTTTGAGACAAAGCTGAGGTTTGGACTCAGAGGGCTGGTGGAGGCTTGGAGCATACTGTCTTCGAGAGAGACGGAGCCGCTTCGATGGGTTCCACGTGTTATATTTGAAGTTTTAAAGTGGAAAACATCGGAATCTGGGTCTGGGCTCCTAATGCGTTCCAGCACTGACTGGCTTTATTGATTCCTCCTGTGCTCTTCAAAACAATGGGTTTATTTTGGGGAGGTTTTTTGGGGAATTGCTGCCCTGTGTCTTCTGCGTAGTGTGTCATGTAGGGATGTAGGGTGGGAAGTTTGCAGGAACCGTGCAGAAACTCATGAATGTTTTTTGTTTGATTTGTGCAGCGCCAGCACCTCCAACGTGGCCAAGATCGAGGAGATGGAGCGGCTGCTGAGGGAGGCTCAGGCCGAGAAACACCGACTCCTGGAGCACAGGGTGAGCACCGTTCTCTGAATCGCTGTTCTCCTAATCCATCAGCACCGGCCACAGACTCCACTCCGTCTGAGAGCCGCAAACCTGTCTATAAAACGAGTTCCTCTTTAACTGTGAGCTTGTTGATGGTTAAAAGTCCACAACTCAAACATAAAGAGAAACAAACCGGGAAACCAGACGTTCTCCCTGTAGCATGTCATGAGAGGTTACGGCGGTGCCGATGAAGCTAAATCTGGGGTTTCAGAATAAAAGCCGTCAGCTGTGTGCGTGCAAAGCTCCGACAATAACGTGTGTGTTTAAATAGTTTTGTTTTATACGACCGATTTATATGAACACGTAAAAATGTTACAACCAGCAGTAAAAACATATACGCCAGATTAGAGCTGTCGGATTTGTTTAAAAAAAATGCATCTGAAATTGTTGTTACTTGCAGGATTTAGTATTTGAATACATTTGAATATTAATGAGGGTATAATGTTAGTTTGTATCGAATAAAACATCGTGAAAATTTCTTTCTTTTTAATCATAAACGTTCAGATTTATTTTTTATTATTTACCCGCAGTAATGTTTTATTCTTGCTGACATTTAGCTCGATTTTACATGTTTTGGAAGACCCGGGACCCACGTTAAAAAAAACAAAAAAAACAACCACTATCTTAAATCGTAAACATCTTTCTACTGACTATATATATGCTCACTACATAGGGTATAACATAACAGCATTTTAAAGACTAGAACAACAGAACACACTGAGATTCAGCCACAAAAATAATTTGGCATTTGTTGGGTAAAACGTTCGTATCTGGAGTTTCGCTCCTGAGTTTGTGTAAATGTACACATAAGGAGAGTCACTAATGTGAACCTCGATTGATGGCTTCGAATCGTATAATTGTTTTTGAGTTACTGCGATTTTATAAATGTAAAGTGATTCCAAAACAAATTAATTTATTAAATAAATTAAGATAAATAAAAGCAGACCTTCCATTAGAACAAAAGTAATGGAAAAGAGGAACAGTTAGCGTGTGTCTGCGGTCAGCAATGCTGCAGTAGCTGAGCTGCATTATTGGACAATTTAGGAGTCACTGTATAGTTGCCATTCTGTGGCCTTTTATGGTGTTTTGTGGGCGTGGCTAAGTGTAAATGCCGTGAACACGCTTGGGAATTAATGGCTGATTGGCGTTTATCAGACATACGCACTCAAGTATGAAGAATATCAGGACGTTTGTAAACCTGATGGGAATTTTTTTTGTTCAGTTTGGCAAGAAAATTTACACACAACTAAAATTTTTTGTGTGTTCAGGAGCGAGAGATGGAGGTACGGCGTCAGGCTCTGGAGGAGGAGCGCAGGAGGAGAGAAGAGCTGGAGAAACGACTGCAGGAGGAAACGAGTCGACGACAGAAACTCATCGAGAGGGAGGTGAAGCTACGAGAGAAACAGAGAGCTCAGGTGAGAAAGAGAGAGACACATTTACAGAAGTACAAAGAGGGGCGGGGCTACATATACGCTCAAGTTGTGATGTCACAAAAACAGGCTTCATTGCTTTGGACCAATCACAGGCAATATGTAAATTATTAGAGGATGCCATCGTGTTAATCTGTATTTTAACCTAACTAGCTAACATAGCTATTGTTAATGATGAACAGAACTGAGGTTGTCATGGTAACATACTATTTTTCTGACAAGATTGGCTGAAGTTAACTGAGGATGTAAATCGAATCTCTAATTTGCATATTCATGCATATTCATAGATCCTGATGTAGAGATGTTTTTAGTCATTGCTTGAGTGATGATCACACACTACGTACCTTCTCCACTCTTGACATTTGACCTTTGACCTCTGTTCACAGTCTCGTCCTCTGACCCGCTACCTGCCTGTGAGGAAGGACGACTTCGACCTGCGTGGCCACATCGAGTCGGCGGGACACAACATCGAGACTTGCTACCACATCTCCATCACGGAGAAGACGTGCCGCGGCTTCCTCATCAAGATGGGAGGAAAGATCAAGACGTGGAAGAAGCGCTGGTTCGTCTTCGACCGTAACCGCAGGACGCTGTCTTACTACGCAGGTCAGAATAACGCACACTATGGTTAGACGTATATCCGTTTGTGATGAGTCTTAACTAACCTGATGTCGTATTGTTGCCGTGGTAACAGATAAACACGAGGCGAAGCTGAAAGGAGTGATCTACTTCCAGGCCATAGAGGAGGTCTATTACGATCATTTAAAGAATGCACACAAGGTAGGAAATGAGATGATACCATGTTTATTTTTATTCTTGTGAACAATTTTCAATTAATTTTCAAGACCTAAAATGTCATTTTTTTCCATTTTAAGCTTTAAAAATGTTTTTTTGCTAGTGGTTGATCAAATTCTAAAACGATTCACAAATATCAGGCTGATATATGAAACTGTGTAATGCACAGCACTAGGAGGAGACTTGGCGGCCATATTGGAAGGCAGTATGTGAAGGTTATATGGTTTTTTTACCAAATATTAGTGTTACTAGTGACTGATGTTAGCTTGTGGATGGATTATTTTGCATTATAGAAATGATTATTAGCTTTATTAAGCTAGTTAGGTTACTATGATTGGTGGATTAGCATATTTCATACGAGTAGTTGAAGTGACTCAAACTTAACCAAACTTTGTGTTTCATAGAATAATTTTAAAAATTAGCAGGAATGCTATGAATCGTCTGATGTGACATGGTGGGTATTTTTAATAAGGCATGGCTACGAGTTACTATTATCTCCAAAAGCTTTGACGAGTTGGCGTTTCAATCCGAAATTTTATGTAGTCAGTTTACATACACTTTGGTTGAAGTCATTAAAACTCCACTCCACAGATTTCATATTAGCAAACTATAGTTTTGGGAAATCGTTTAGGACGTCTACTTTGTGCAAGACGTGTAATTTTTCCAACAATTGTTTACAGACAGATTATTTCACTTTTAATTGATTATATCACATACAATAATTTACAGTCGCCTTATACGGCTTGGAAAGTTCTAGAAAATAATGTCAAGCCTTTAGGCAATTAGCTAATTAACTTCTGATAGGCTAATTGGTTAATTGGAGTCAATTGGAGGTTTACCTATGTATGTATTTTAAGGCCTACCTTCAAACTCAGTGTCTCTTTGCTTGACATCATGGGAAAATCAAAAGAAATCAGCCAAGAAGCCAGAAGGTACCACATTCATCTGTACAAACAATAGTATGCAAGTATAAATGCCATGGGACCACGCAGCCATCATACCGCTCAGGAAGGAGATGCATTCTATCTAGTGCAAATCAATCCCAGAACAACAGCAAAGGACCTTGTGAAGATGCTGGAGGAAACAGCTAGACAAGTATCTATATCCACAGTAAAATATATCAACATAACCTGAAAGACTGCTCCGCAAGGAGGAAGAAGCCACTGCTCCAAAACGGCCATAAAAAAGCTTTGCACGTGAACATGAGGACAAAGATCTTACTGTTTGGAGAAATGTCCTCTGGTCTGAAGGAACAAAAATTGAACTGTTTGGCCATAATGGCCATTGTTATGTTTGGAGGAAAAAGGGTGAGGCTTGCAAGCCACAGAACACCATCCCAACCGTGAAGCATGGGGGTGGCAGCGTCATGTCGTGGGGGTGCTTTGCTGCAGGAGGGACTGGTGCACTTCACAAAATAGATATGTGAGATCATGAGGAAGGAAAATTGTGTGGATATATTGAAGGAACATCTGAAGACATCAGGCAGGGTGTTAAAGCTCGGTCACAAATGGGTCTTCCAAATGGACCATGACTCCAAGCATACCTCCAAAGTTGACAACAAAGTCAAGGTATTGGAATCGCCTTAACAAAGCCCTGACCTCAATCTGACAGAAAATTTGTGGGCAGAAGTGAAAAAGTGTTTGTGAGCAAGGAGGCCTGCTAACCTGACTCAGTGACACCAGATCTGTCTGGAGGAATGGGCCAAAATTCCAGCAAAAGCTTGTGGAAGGCTGCCCAAAACGTCAGCTACCAAATACTACCCAAGTGTATGTGAACTTCTGACCCACTGGGAGGAAAGAAATAAAAGCTGAAATATATCATTCTCTCTACTCTGACATTTCACATTCTTACACATTCTTAAAATAAAGTAATGATCCTGTCTGACCTAAGACAGGGAATGTTTTCTACGATTAAATGTCAGGAATTCTGAAAAATTGAGTTTAAATGAATTTGGCTAAGGTGTATGTAAACATCTGACTTCAACTGTGTTACTCTCGATTTTTTTTCTTTGTTAATTTAGCACTTTTAACTAGCTATCGTTATGAGCTCATCGGCTGTGGCCGTAATGGACTGCTTTACGTTAGCCGCTCTTCGCCACACCACGGTTTATCCAGTCACACATACATTTCTGAACACAGCTGAATGCTGAAAACAAAAAAGAAATTAAGCAGGAAGAAAATGGTGAATGCTGTGCCAAAAAAACTTGTCATACTCCAATTTTTGGATTGACACCCAATAAAAAGAGTCGAGGACTCGATTCGAATGAAGTGACACGTCGACACACAACATGGTAACACTACGAATCTTCAGGATTGCATCAGTAAAGGTTTATCATTCGCGATAGGGCGAGTTGTCCTACAGAATCTCGCTGGTGTCCGAGTCGTTTACATGTAAATATAATGATACTCAACGGCGCCACTCATAGGTTATATATTTTTTGTCCATTTTTTGTATCTGTTCTTCACGATTAAATCATTAAATGAGATTTTTATTAAATGGGAAATCACGAATAATCTGGGAATAATCGATATCGCACAAGTCTAGTTTTCAGTTATTTATTTTCTGCACTACACTTTGACACCACATGGTGGCAGTACTGTGTTATTTCTCCATTTCTTCTCCTCAGAGCCCGAATCCGTCGTTAACGTTCAGCGTAAAGACTCACGATCGTGTGTACTACATGGTGGCTCCGTCTCCCGAGGCCATGCGGATCTGGATGGACGTCATCGTCACAGGAGCAGAGGGATACACGCAGTTCATGATTTAGACGTGCGTCATGATTTCAGCCTGAGTGTGTGTGTGTTTGCCTTTAAAGACTTTATCGACGCTCCTGTCGTTTTCGCATGGACGGATCATGTGATCAGCATCGTCATCGCATTACATCCTAGTGCGAACCGTGTGCGGTGTACAGGTTTCGTACAGCTGTTTTGTTTTTGTTTTTATTTTGGTTACCTAAAGTGCCTTCAGATTTCAGCTGCTGGAGAAACTGATCTTCCTGTGCCTTGGTCACATGTCACCCGAAATGAAGGACTCTGATTGGTTGTGACATCACACGCACATGACCAAACGTTTAAACACAGTGTCATCTTTCGCATTGTATTTCATGAGGAATTGACTACATTTTAATGTGTGTGTGTGTGTGTATGTGTGCGTGTGTGTGTGTGTGTGTTGATCCTCAGGGATGCACAGGTCAACAGCAACATTAAAGTTGTAGTCTGTCATTTTCAAAAGTGTCTTAAACCCTGTGATAATTTTGAAGATACGTTAGAAATTGTTTGTGATACTTCCATGGCAAGTTTCTTGATATCGGCCTTGGAAATTAGCTCCGCCTACAAGACAGAAGAGACGCGCTTAGCCCCACCCCTTTTCCCTAAAAAAGCAACAAACAAGGTGTACATATATAAGGAATTATTGTCAGTTGTTAGGGAATTAAACATTTGTTAATGCTTTCACTGCAATTGCAGATCACCTTTCAGACAGCAGGGGGCGCTAAAGAAATTCCAGACTGCACCTTTAACTCTGTTTTTTTTTAAATACCAAAGAATTCACATAGAATTACACACTATATAGTGTGTGTACAGATATATGACGGTGTGTGTGTCAAAATTGAGACTATAGTTTTAGTTTTGTAATCTTCACATTAACGAAAGGTGCTAAAAGATGTATGCTTTCATTTTTTGGTGATTTTTTTGGCTTATGTTGCCAGATGCTCTGGAAATCCAGCAGTAATTCATATTATAGAAAATTAGCACCATTTTATCGTGTCAATATTGGAATTACTGAGTATGCAGGATCTGTCATTTTGGTTAGAAACCAACTTTTAACACTTTATAAATATATTTTTTTTTAATAGTAAGGAGAATTAGTTCTGTATCCCAGTTGCTCTAGTAAAGTGTATATTACTTTCTCTGTGTATGTTTTATATATTTGAAAATGAAATATATTCTAAAATATTGTCCAAAGCTTTTAAGGCTCATTTTAAGGCTCACCGTTTTCACCTGCCTCCCTGCTGCAAAAAATAAACACTTCCTAAGAAAAACTGCACTAATGGTTTCTATTAACCGTAAAAATAATTACATACTGATGGAGAAAATGTTGAATCGAAGCCATTAAGCCAGTTTCCATTAGAAATGTCATTTTTCTCAGCTGGGATCATTTGGAAAACTCAGAACTCTTCACTACACACACATCACCAGCAGGGGGAAGTAAGAGTCTGAGACACTCCAATAATGGGTGAATAATAATAATAATAATAATAATAATAATAATAATAATAATAATAATAAGCTTCTGAATGCTTTTCTCTGCTGTATATTTCACTAAACGGATTGAATTTTCGTATTTTTAATTGTTATTTATGTTGTTACTCTGCATGCACCTGTATTTTTGCATCCAAAACAATAAAATCAGGACACAAAGACAAGCCTACGGAAGCCTTTGTGCTTATTTTTTATTGCATTGTGTGTTTTTTTCAGTGTGAACCCGTGAGAGTTACACAAATGAGGAGTGCAATATGTTATTAGTATATATGCTTTATACACTTTTCTACAGATATCACGTGTATTATCAATAATGAGTACCGGACTGGACTTTAAAACCTATTTTATAATTTATATCAAAACTTATAAAGAATTAAACAATCATGAATTTAGTTTATAATGTATATAAGTAAGGAATAAAACACTTGGTGTCATGCTGTTACAGGAAAGTAATCACATCCCCAAGTGTTTTATTCCTCTTATACCACACCAATAACTACCATTTTTTTACATTTATTTAACTTGTTACGTTCCCGAGAAACCGCAAAAAGCGTAAACTCCTCTGTCCTGAAGAGTTACAGCTGTACCTCTGAGTGTTACAAAGCGCTGACACTGGAGACTCCTTCCATAAATAAGGAGTGAAATAAACATCTGCTTAGGCCGCTTCTCATCCATCTCATCTTGCATTTCATTCTGAAGCGTGTTCAGGCGAGGCGAGGCGAGGCTGACTCTGACCTCTCATCCTGTGTGGTTCTGAGGCAGTGATGGAGGAGCTTCTCACGAGGAGACAGGTCTCTGAGGGAACACATATGGGGATCTTGTCGTTTATTTTACGACTGATCCCAGGGGAACGCTGGCCTACGGTTAGAGCAGCAGTGATGTGAAGATGGACGGCTGGATGGATGGAATTTCTGCTCTGTGAAGCGTGAATATTTCATCAGGATTTCTTTAGCTAATGGGACATCATGACACATTTTAGGGGGTTAGAGCTATAATTTAGAGACTGTCATGTTAAAAGAGGAATGATTTAACAGAGCCAGTAAAGAGCTGTGTGTGTGTGTGTGTGTGTGTGTGTGTGTGTGTGGCTGCCAGTCATACAGCTTTTCTCTGCATTGTGAAAAGACTTATTTTTATTGTATTTATTATATTTTAACCAAAATGAATGTTCCTGAGCACAACTCCAAATCAGGAAACCAATTTCCGGATTTTTACAATTATTCATTCACTTAATTTTTGTTGTTGCATAAAACATCATAGTTTATTTTGCTTTTTAGCTGTTTAAATATGGAAAAGAATTAATTAATTAAAATTAATACTCATTATTAAGACTAATAATAATAAGTCCTCTTTTCAATAGAGTTTTTTTTAACTGCAAGAGTAAAGAGATGTTTATTTAACATTTTTTGTAAGGAGTCTCCAGTGTCAGCGCTTTGTAACAGTCAGAGGTAAAGCTGTAACTTTAAGTTTTCTGACATCTTCAGGACAGAGGAGTTTACACTTCTTTGCGGTTTCTCAGTAACATGCACAAATGTACAAACACGTGTGTGTGTGCGTGTGTATGTGCATGCATTTTTTCCAAACAGACTCACAATAACATATATTTCTCTCTCTCTCCACACACACACACACACACACACACACACACACACACACACACACGTCCTTGTTCCCCCCACTTAGCGTAAATGATTTATGGGATGTAGAGATGGATGTGGATGAATTATTGATGAAGATGCAACAAACATTTTAGTGTATCACAAGTGAAGTACAGGAAGTGACATCATCATTTGACACTCTACTCTTTGCACGGTATAACTGTGAGGAAAGAAAAACACAGGCCAATATAGTGACAGTAGCTTTTTTTTTTTTCCCAAAGAATGAAAATGAAGGTCAGGAAGTTTTTTTGCACCGTGTGTGTGTGTGTGTGTGTGTGTGTTAGTCTCCTGAGATTGCAGGAAAAAAAGAGAAATATGTCCTGAAAAAAAAATTATGTTTTGCTTCTTGCTTGCACTCGAGGGGATGTGTGCACGTGCTTCACACTTTGCACCAGATACACACCAAACCACACGGCCGCTGCACATCGTCAAACCCCACCTCCACTTCTGATTGGCTGACCTACTGAGGTTGCCATGGAGATGTATGTAGTGGGACAAGCCTGTGAAAGAAGAGTGCATGTTTTCAATGGCTGGCATACACACACACACACACACACACACAACAGCATCTGCAACCAGCTCGTGTGTCTCTTCTTCGTTTTTCAGCTAAATCATCCTCTCCTCCAAGCCTACAGAGATGGAAAGTGACGGAAATTCTTTAATGACAGTAATTTTCTGTAATCATCGTGCACTTTTCAGGGCCTGAAGCAGTGAGCGAACGTTCAGGAACTAGTTCACGTTTTCCTCAGAGACGAGTGAGAAAGTGTCGCTTTCTAAAACTGAGATTCAGTTGAGATCATTAGAGCTTAATTTGAACTCTCGTTAATGAAAAATGTTCTTTAAGGGAAAATAGGACACATTCTTTAACACGTCATGTGTGAAGCCACTGTTTCACTCGAGCTACGTATAAAGCCTTATTCGGACGGGGTTAGTTTTCCATCTGGAGGTGCGTAATGTCATTATTCCCGGAGCATCTGTGGATTTTAGTCGCATCCAAGGTCCATCGTGTCAGTCATGTTTTTACAGACTGCGCATTGTGTTCATTACTTTCTATAAAGTGAGCAGTAAAAATAACTCCAGGTAAAATGTACTGTGTTTCCCGTCTGTAAAGATTGCATTATATCCTGTGGAAAAAGACATGTCACACTTTTTCTTCAGTATAAAGACACTCTTCACTTTTCTATCTAAGTTAAAAATGCAGAAAAATAAAATATAGATGAAGTTTAAAAGGACGTGTCAGAGAAGCGGCGGTTTTAGGTAAGTTATTGAGCTCCTAGATACATATTCTGGTCATGTGACCTACTCAGGCTCGAGCATGGCCACACCCCCTACAACAAACGCTTATAATAAAGGACAAAAAAATCAGTTTGTGTTAAAATGAGGTGTGTAGTGCGCATGGAATTGTTTAGTGTGACGATCATACGTACGTCTTGAAGACATGCCCATGTCTGTGATTTTTACAGAGATCACTTATGCCATGAGAATTTATCACAATTACTACAGACATCCTCCGGCAACGTTACTTAACCGATGGAAAATGAATCCTGTCCGAATAGCGCTTTAGAGTCAGCTGACATTTCTGCTTTTTGGTTTCGCCTACTCAGTTCTCTTTCTCTCTCTCTCTCTCTCTCTCTCTCTCTCTCCCTCTCTCAACAGCTTGTACAGTTTTCTGTATCCATGTCTATTTTTTTTTTGTTTTTTTGCTATTTGGTTCAATATTTCACCCTGCCCAAATCTCACAGAACACACACACACACACACATGAACGTGCTCAGGCAAACACCAGATACAGTGTTTTTTATTAAAAGCACAGCAAGACACCGGTCCCCTGACTGCTCATTTCTGGCCTCAGTACCGATTTTCTCCAGCAGGAGCTCATTAATTGGGCCTCCCCGAGAGCCGGACGCGGAGTGGGAGCAGCTCGGGCCCTGAGGAACCCGTCTGGCACTCAGGTGGGGTCCGAGGCTAATGAGGACTCGAGCAACAGCTTCTCACCCCACCTCTGTGTCAGCTCATCTCAGCTGTCAGGCATAATCGCCCCACTTTATCGTCCATATGGGTCCTGAGGCTCTCTCTCACACACACACACACACACACACACACACACACACACACACACACACACTGACATGTAGTGGATAAACAGAATTATTTTTGAATTATTTTAATCATTTATTCATCCACGGATGATAATAATAATAATAATAATAATAATAATAATAATTTGATGATCATACTGAGCAGTTTGCAGTTGTTTTAGATATAATATGTGGTTGTTCATTTTTTTTACATTTTGTTTCTGCTGTGTTTCACCATTAGCAGTGTTGACACACTGTATGTTTTTCCTCTAACAGCATGTCCTGACGTGTTTTATTTCTCTTATACCACGGCAAATTTCCAACAATTAAAATTTTTTTAATCTATAAAAGAATGTCACATTTTCTCTCTTATGCTCGTCGTGTTACCGAGAAACCGCAAAGAAGCGTAAACTCTTCTGTCCTGAAGATGTCGGAAAACTTAAAGTTACAGCTTTACCTCTGAATGTTACAAAGCGCTGACACTGGAGACTCCTTCCATAAATGTTAAATGTTAAATACTTTAAGAAAACGTAAAATATACTTAAAACCATATCAATGATTTTTTTTAAATCAGTTCATGTGCAGCGTGTCATAGAGTAGCTTGTTTGTATAGAATTAAATTTTTTTTGGCTCTGTCTGTTTCAGGCTCTGTTCACAGAAAACTAGGGCACCTCACATTAGTCACACATGTACCCACACACACACACACAAACACACACACACACACACAAATGGAGGTTAACGAAAGACACAATTAATCTGGGTAACGCCTGGCAAGCTCGATATACAACGACCCAATTAAAGATCAAGCGCAGCTTTATACAACACTGCTCTAACAAAGCATGGTAGCTACAGAAACAGCCACACACACACACACACACACACACACACACACACACATACCGGTCTGGCAGGTTTTCATGGATGAATGTCGCGGTATTACATAAGCCCTTTACATAAAGCAGAGTGAGAAAGCACCATTACAGTGTGGACTGTACCAAATCACCACACACACACACACACACACACACACACACGTGCATCTACACATGCAACAAGCACTGCCCTACATTTAAAACCCCTCATCTCATCTACATTCAACACACACACACACACATACACACACACACACACACTCTTTTCTTTATTAGTTCTGTGTTCAAGACCAGTGAAAACTGAATTCAAGGATTCTGATTCTGGATTCAGTCAGAAGTACAAAAGCTGTAACTTTAAGTTTTCCGACATCTTCAGGCTTCTTTGCAGTTTCTCGGTAATGTGACAAGCTGTGTTTTTATCTTTAAGAGAGAAAAGTGAGGCTGATGAGGGAACGACTGTTTATAGCTGCTATAACGTAAGTGACAACAGGAACTAACTCGTTTCACGGACATTTCGCAACATTACACGTAACTACAAATGGTTAAAAAGTACAGTGTGTTGTTCTAAAGAAAAAGTTGTAATCACTGACAAATTGCTGTGGTGTAAGAGGAATAAAACACAAATAATCAACTTCACGGTGGTAACAGTAACTCCGCCCACATGGGTGTGTGGTGTGTGTGAAATGGACGGTCGCACATTCACAAGTCTGGAGTCACTGCCTCATCGTACTCACAGCGTGTTTTATTCATAAATTAGTGAAACAGAATAAGAAAAAGAAGAGAAAAAAACAATAACAGGAAAGTTGTTACGACTAAAACAAACGATTCTCAGTAGTGACTCTAAAAATAACAGTACAAAAACATTCAGTATTGACGGTGACGTTATTGTGCTAATGTTTGTTTGGACCGTAACGCTCCTTTGAAAAAAAAAATCCAGAACGACGAGAGACTACAGTGTCCCTGAGGACGGCAAGACAGACGGTTGACCTTTGACCCCCCAGGCTTGTCTTCCTCTCTCTCTCTCTCTCCTTCATGAGCATGTAGAGCGTATGGACGTTTTTGTGATGGCGTGCTACATTCAGATCTCCAGCGTAGTAATTAAAATCAAAGTGATGTGGAAGCCACCGTTAGCATGGCAGCACTCGGGACCCTTTTTTTCGTTTGTTTTTGTTTTAATATGTCCTACATTTTTTGCAAGAGTTTTAAAATCCCAGAATAATTAGTGTCCACAGTGAAGCTTTTCTTATAGAAAAAGAGTATGAAAGACGTCAGGAAGAACTCAATAATGTATAAAAAAGACGTTTTAGGAAGTTGTTTCAATTGGTAAAAAAAGGAGCATCTCAAACGAAGATTGCGTTCCCTGATCCTGATTGAGGAGTTTGGTTTCCGGGTATTTGAAGTGGCTATTTTCTTGTAATTCCCAGAGAGACGATGTTTGCAGCTGTGCTTCCACGAGGGTTGTTTTGTTTTTGTTTTGTTTTTTGTGAAGTAGAGCCAAAGACTCTTTGCTCTCATTTCTTGATGGTTCAGGAAGAAGAGTATCTCCAGTGGGACAGGTACAGATGAAAGATTTTTTACAAAACATTCTTAAATTCATCGCTTTCTTTGCACAAGTTAGGTAGTGAAGTTGTGTGATCGTTTTACATATCTTTTCTACATATGCACTAATTATGTTATGTGTAATATGTGGCATGTTACAATACATCAGTGCAGAAAAAATTCAAGGTGCAACGTCCTCGGTGGACTGTGGGAATTGTTAGTTGTATCAAAATACAGTCATTTTGGCTTGAAACATAAATTTTGATCAGTTCTACTTCCTGTTTTGTGCCACTTTTGCATTTTTGTTGCCTGAGGAGCGGACTGGAACCTTGGAGACAGGAATACGAGTGCGAGGTGGCGTGTTAGTCTTTGACGAAGGGTCTGAAGGGTTGTTCGAGGTCGGGCTGACTGGAGAGGACAACGCCCCTTGGCTGGAAGAGTGAGAAGGCGGCTTTTGCCTCACGCTGATGGGAATCTTAGACTCTCGTGGAAGACTTGTGCTGCCCTTAATGGAACGGAAGGAAGAACAAGATGGTTTCTGAGAAGGCGGAGTCATATTCAGGTCACCTGTAGAAGGTGTAGGTGAAATCGTGTCATCGTCATCTGAGCCGACAGTGCCAGGACTGTCGAGGTCGTAGAGGTCATAAAGCGCATCTCCTGAGCAGCTATCCCTCGGTAGGCCGTCACGCTGCAGGAAGCCGCTGTCCTCATCCTCTGGTCCGGGTGTCGGAGAGTCCCAGTAGCCCTCGTCACTGGGTGGGATGTCCTGGAGATCTTTATCAATGGGTGGAGGAGAAGGGCGAGTCAGCTGCTGCTGTTGTTGTTTGCCTACTCTGCTGCTTCCACTCACAGGAATCTTACTAAGCCCCAGACTTTTTACCTGAGGAGGTCGTTTGTCCTGCCGAGTTGGCAGGTGAGGTAGAGCTGGGGAATCCTCCCCTTTCTGAGGGAGCATGTGCCAAAGTCCTTGCATATCCGCATCATCTACACCTTCCGGACTGGCCATTTCCTCTCCACCACCCATGTAGGCCACTATCCCACTGCCTTGTGGAGTTTTAGTCGGTGGACAGACTCGATGACGGGACGGCGTGTACGCGGACATTGATATTAGACCAGTCACTTGTGGAGGAAGGGGAGGTTTAGCCGGGGAACATCTCTCAGCGCTTACTTGGAGCCCCCCATTGCTGCTTCCTGTTCCACTGCTGGTGACACTGCCTCCATTCCCGGAGTCCTCTTCTGGATCAGCGATGATGTCTCCGCAACCGGTTAATGAATCAAAGCTTTTGAGCGAAGTGACGTCAGTGAACATGGAGCACAGGCGATCCTCAGATGGTGGGTCGACCGAGCTGTGATCCTGCGGAGGTGTCATGGAAGCAAGATGGGCTGGACTGCCATGTTTGGCTCTGAGAGGTTCCTGTGTCTGAACAGTGAGCGCAGACGGAGCTGGAGACTCCTCAGCAACTGGTTGCACCAGAGCAGATGAACTCTTCGCACATTCCTCATTACTATCCTGCAAAGAGGGTTTCTTCCAGGTCTCAGCATTGTCTAGTAATATTTGTATTGGGGGCTCCTGTGTAAGCGTCACATTTTCAACATCCACGTTTTTGGAACTGCAGGACAAGATCAGATCGACTCCTTTCGTTTCTTTGACAATGTCCTGGATTTCGATTGAATCGTCACGCGATGGAGGTTTACGGCGCCAGCGTATGCTGTTGAACAGCCCCTTCAGCCCACGTCCTCTTTGCCCCAGCGTAGCCGCCCTGTCACCAATGCGAGAGCTGTTGCGCCGCAGCAAGGAGAAGAAGCTGAAAGACTTGGTGATGGCATTACACACAGGAGCAGCAGCAGCACTGTTCAGATGGTCACTGCTGGCTGACTCTTCTTTCCCGTGGCCCTCCAACTCAGACATCTCATCTGTTGTCGTTAAGCCATCGTGGGTTTTGCTTCTAACGAGCTCCTTGTCAGTTGCATCCCCTTTGTTCCTGATGGAGAAGATGCTCGGCATACCGCTGCCGGACCTGCGCTTGCCGAACAGTTTGAAGGCAGCTTTGTTGATCTTTCCGGATGGCTGTGGGTCGCACGAAGGCGGTTCACTGCAACTGATCTGTATTTCCATTATGGCTGCTTCAGTATTCTTTCTAACTCCTTTTATTATCCTTTACTCCGTCACTCCGACTCTCTCTCTCTGTGGTTCTGCCTCCTGCTTTCGCCTGTTGGTGTTCTTTTCTCTCTCTCTCTTTCTCTGGCAGCTGCTCATGATGGTCTCTATGGTAACTGGGAGGGCTAAGCTGCTTTCGTCAGCGTTAGAGGCAAGCCAGGGCTCTTTTCCCTCCGCCTCCACCATTCCCACCTCCCCCTTCTTCACCCTGTCAGCGTCGCAGATCCTTCTCCTCATTATTCATTTCCCTGTCCAGTGTATATATATATATATATATATCCATACACAGTATATTTTCCATCCCACAGTGAGGTGGATATGCACCGTGTTTGTCACCAAATGTGGAGGAAACATGAGATGTATCTCCTTGTGAACATGCAAAAAAGAGAAAACAAAGAGCTTTTCTTTCATTCATTTTAACCCACATCTCTATTGCAATCAGCACTAGAGAAAATCCCACTGAAACAAAAAGCTTCAGTGTAGAATAACATGGAACTGCTCTGGTGTCATGGGATTTGAATAAAACAAATAACTGGAGAATTTATAGGGATAAAGTAGCAAAGCTTATTTAGAAAAGTATTTTGCTGTCTTTTCCCAGCGCGTGCACACACACACACACACACACACACACACTTGAAATGGCTCTCAGTATTGCCTTATGAAATTTAAATGAGATTAAGATGCTGTTCTTGTCGACGATCCGGACCTCGCCCGGACTGCTTGATCGTCTTCCATGTGGTCATCTCATCGCTTACAGCTCAGGCCATCTGCCTTCAGCATATGGGCACAGGGTGACTTCGGTTACACTCAACTCTGGTGCTGTAACAGCTTTGAGAATAAAATCAAGTTATAGATTAAAGGTTTCGGGGTTTGGTGTCGGTTTCTGTAACCGTTCATGATTCTTCATTACAGATTAAAAGAGTCACTGAAGCGGACATTCCAACTCCTGAGTGATTTAAATAATAAGTTACTTTCCGACTTAAGAAACTGCAGTCTACTAGCTTTATATCTTCTTTTTTTGTGTGTGTTTTTGTTTTTCCTTGGTGTCCTACTGAGTACCTTGGCTGAACCCTTCAACCCTTCAGCTCTTTAACCCCTTGTTGCCTTTTCACTCCCTCCTCCATCTCCAGGCTTTTAAAGACGGACCCCCTCTTTCATCTCACTGAAACAATGGCTGCAGTTAATACACCCTGAGCAGAGAGGTTTCTCCCCCGACCACCTCCTCTTTACTGTCCAAATCATCCATCCATTCATTCATCCATTCATCCATCCATCCATCCATTCATTCATTCATTCATTCATTTGAAAGCATTTTGGTCTTCAGGTCAGTGGGTGGCCCTGTGCAAATTACAAATAACAAATGACATTTCTGTCAGTGTTCTGTGAGGCATGCAGGCTGGAAGGAGTGTCCTGTGCCCTAATTAACAGGTTCTTAACCCATTTCTAATAATTGTCACTGTGTGTAAGTCTGTACAATCTCTGTTTCGGGGTTCAGGAGCCAGAGGTAGTCAGAACCACTGGTTTGTGGCTTTTAATACCCACCCAGATGCAAGAATCTATTAATTATGTATAAACATACAATTTGTAAAACACAATATCCCTCCTGACATCATGATGAGCGGGAATTTAGTCTCAGAGTCAAAGTCTCGATTTATACAATTTTCTCAGAAATTTATTTACAGCAGGCAAACCTGTCCTGTACGTTACCATAACAACCACAATTTGTTTATCTGTAACGCCAGCTATCTATAACATTAGCTACAGGTTTCCAGCTACCACAAAGTACCAAACCTCTAATAATTTCCATATCTGTCATGATTACGCCGAAATTGGTGCTTGACTACGTTTCCCATCAGCCACTACACCTCACTGGATCACAACACATGACTGTTTGCACCTGTGTCACGTTTTGGTTAATGAGCTTGAGTATTTAAGACACGTCCACTCATTACCTAGCTTTTGTCTTTTGTTGTCGTGAAGTAGTCGTGTTATGGTCTCTAGTCCATTCCTGTCTTTCTACTTTGAAATCCTAGTTCCTGTTCTGCAAAATCTTAACAAGTGAAAATATCTTCAATATAGTCAAATTTATCTAGTATTTCCTTTTACAAGATAACAACAAACCAAATATAAGATTATTACAACCTATTTCTAGACATTTGTACTAATTCCAAGCTTGAAATAGTCTATTGGCAGATCATTTTGCTAATTTTAAGCATTTATTTCTAGAAAGAAGTTTGAAATGAGTAAAAATGTCTAGCTGTTTAATCTTATATTTGGTTAATTGTAATCTTATAATAGGAAATACTAGATAAATCTGACTATATTCAAAATATTTCCACTTACTAAGATGGTATTTTTTGCAGTGTGTTTTTATGCTTAAGTCTACGCTGTCTGTATTTTTGTGTTTCGTTAAAATTACAAATCTGCACTTTGCATCTGCCTCCTCTACAAATCCCTGACAATATTAGACCTGATTGGTCCAAAGCACTGGACTTATATTGTAACCTCACATACTAAGCTGATATGTATCTCCTCCCCTAAATCAGTGTAATACAGAATTACTGAAAAAGCCTGCGAAATTTCTGACTTTAGTTTGACCAAAAACATCTGTGTATATAATCAGAATTAACAGTACAGGATGAAGCGACAATGTTTGTGAGGCTTGCTCCGTCTCGGCAGTAGAACATCGCTGTCTCTGTCAGTGCCGAGGGCAAAGTGCTCCATAAAGGCTGAATGGAAAAACAGAATAATAGAGCAGGAGGTACCATTTGTGTGCGAGTTAATAGCACTGCTCTATTTGTACACTTGAAATTCTAAAGATTATTCAGTGACTCCTCCTGTTGTGCTCTCAGCTTTCAAACGGCATCAATGTTCAGCATAAAGCCTACTGATGAACAGACACAAATGTGTTTAGAAGGGAGAGAATAGACGGGTAATAGATGGTATACATGCATCAGTTATCCTCGGCTAGCCTCTTTTCTCTCAGATCCACAATGCTTGTGTGTATCTGCTGAATTAAAGCTCCTACTCTCTTAATATTTTCTTTGAAATCCTTTTGCAACCTGCTGCTGCTTTAAATCTGATTAGGAATTTGCTGATTCATTAAACTGTGTGATGAAACGGTGAGATAAGTCAGCCGTGTGCAGTAGTGATGAGTGATTCAATAGACGAGTCGGCTGTTTGACTCGGTTCTGAACGTTTAGCTGAACATCGAGAGCACATGAGTGTCCTCTGTGTTCAGATATAGCTTGGAAACATGTGACATACGTCCCCTGCGTCATTGTTTATTCGCAAGAACATTCTCATTGCAAACTTTAACAAAATGGCAGTGAGCCGTTTGGGAGCTGAAAGAGTCGACTCCTGTTGTTGAGCCGAATCAAATGATCTGACTCACTGCAAAGAATCAGAATTCCCTACTTCACTACTGAGAGATGAGATGTTCGAAGGATGTGAGGAATAAACACTGAAAAACACCAAAAACAAACGATAAAACCAAGAGGACGAGATGCCGTTTGTCTTCAGAGTTCTTGCATACGTGATCGAGACGAGGTTGAGCGTCAGCGTGCTGCAGAGACACATCTGGCACATCTGAGCTGTAGATAAAATGATATCACTGACTCTCACTGATGGAGACTGTGTATAAAGATGGAGTTCTCTATTAGTCTGAGGTAGCGTCATTCCGGCATGGAACAGCACCAAGTTACTCGCCAACTCACACAAACTCCGCCCTCTTTATTCCTGTAGGAAAATAAAATAGTGTGCAGGATGACAAACATCCAAAAACACACCAACAAACCATGTTTACTGCTCACAAGCTGCTTCTCTAGTGCACTACACGCCCCAGAGGCGGGATTTACACACTCTAGAGAGCATTTAATTGGACGAAAACAAGACGAGTACAGGATGAGTCATCAAAAAAATTTTAGCGAACTATAAAACTAAATTAAGAATATCTCCAAAACTATTTTTTGGTCCTAGATATTTTATCGTATTGGTGTCCAGAATGCTAAAGAACGAGCACAAAAAGCTCTGAACCACCAAATTTGATTTGTAATTATAATGCAGTGCATCATGGGATTGTATGAGCGTCTTGTACATTTGAACACTATCATTGCTGGGGGTGTGCTTGACTGTGTGAGGTCTTTACCCCTACATTCATCTAGTCCACTGTTGGGTTTCAGGAGGTGGCGTTTGGAGATTACTGCCCAACACGCCTGTGCTCGTGTAATCAGAAGATTTATGTCTTCTTAACAAGGTTACACACAATTGTTCATTATGTTAATCAGGTCCTAATTCCTACATTATCATTCACGCGGTCACATGCTGAAGCTGTATGACGTAACACACAGCGTTTAGTTATAAGGATTCAAGCTTTTTTTAATTCATAGAGTCCTCTCTGGATGTTTAAATAAGGAATAAACCACCATGTGTGTGACTGATATAGGAAAATAATCAACAGTTGGGTGGGGTGAGGAAGTGGAGTCACTGTTACCACCCTGAAGTTGATTATTATCCTATAACATCTCATCACAGTGTTTTATTCCTCTTATACTACAGCAACTTGACAATGATTACAGTTTTTATTTCTTACAGAATGACATGTTGTGCTTTTTTATCTGTTGAGTTACATTTAATGTGTAACGTTTAAAGCATAAACTCCTCTGTCCTGAAGATGTCAGAAAACTTACAGCATTACCTGTGACTGTTACAAAGCACTGGCACTGGAGACTCCTTCCCTAAATGTTACAGAGAAACTGAAAACCTGGAGAAAAGTCCATAAGAACAGTGTGAAGACTCTTTCTCTCACAGTGTTTCCTATGAAACAGCTAGAGGGTTGAAGCATTTTAAGCATTTTATTTATTGACAGAGCGTAACATCTGCCTTATACTTCCATTGTAAGTAAGTTTGGAGTAACAGGATATCTGTTAATTTCTCAGCGTGGAAAAATGTTGCACACACACCCACACACACTACAGACTCAGTTTGTAGAGATTAGGTTGAAAAACACTGGAGTTGTCCTTTAAAATGTTGCACAATGCCTTAATCTTCTCTATAATCCTATTACAGTCTGAGACAAAAGTCTCCAGGGTTCAGGAGCGATAATCACTCTGGGGATTTCAGAGGAAAATTCCTCGTCTGGGTTCGGAGTCCATGCTCTCCTCAGAGACCCTTAACCATGTTGGGGTTGATGGTGATGGATGTGACTCATTTGTGGTCAGTATCGATGGGTCTGTGATTTATTGCAGATGTAGATGATCACTGATAAATATGACCCTGAACGCTGACCTCTGTGAACTTCGCTAATGATGCATGACTGTCGAGGCTCACAGTTCAGCAGGCAGCACAATGTTGAAGCCATTTTGTGGGTTTATAGACATCAATCTTCAGCTTTTCCCCATCTGAAGGTTGAGGGGTCTTTATGCAGTATCACACAGACGGCGGTTTATTCCAGATATCTGGGCTGAAATTCACAAAGATGCTGGATACACTACACAAAAGTACTATTTTTAACCATTAAATTATTAATATCACAAAATAATTTATCATTTGTGTTTATTTATTACCAGCTCCACAATGATTTTTGTGTTTTCTATGTTCTCCTTCTGGCTCCGCCCCCTTTGCACACACCACTCTGCTAAGATTTTAGCTGAGTACGTTTCCACGCTCGCCACTTTGCAGACTCTCCTCAGCTAAAGATTTTTTTTTCGACTATGTTTTCAGCCCCGCCCCTTTGCACATGCTCCTTGACCAAATATTGTCACCAGTACATCTCCAGCCCCAGCCCTTTGCACACACACCCCACAGCTAAAGATTTTCTGCAAGCATGTTTCAAGCTCCGCCCCTTTGCACACTCCCCTTAGTTAAATATTGTTTGTGAGTACATTTCCAAACCTGCCTCTTTGCACATACCCCCCACGGAAACATTTTTAAAATATTTTTCCAGCTCTACCTCTTTGTACACAGTCTTAGTTAAAGATTTTTTTTGTATGTTTCCGAGCCTGCACATGTATACACAGCCCCCTCCGAAAGTACTGGAACAGCAAGGCCAATTAATTTCTTTTTCTATACACTTTTGACATTTGGGTTTGAGATCAAAAGATGAATATGAGATGATAGATCAGAACTTCAGCTTTCATTTCCTGATATTTACATCTAGACGTATTAAACAACTTAAAACATGGCACCCTTTGTTTGAATTTGAAAATGGTCAAAAATATTGGAATGTGACTGACAGGTGTTTCTTGTTGCCCAGGTGTGTCCTGTTAGATTGATTGTTTTAAACAATCAATAGCTCTGAATGTCTACTCTAGGTTAGAGCCCTGAGTTTCACCTGTGAAGACTGCATTTGTTGTTAAAAAGGATAAACCAACATGAAGACCAGAGAGCTGTCTATGGGAGAAAAGCAAGCCATTTTGAAGCCGCGAAAAGAGGAACAAGCATTGGGCAATTTTGAACTTCCTAAAAAGAAAGAAACCACTGGTGTACCAACAACTAAACATCGAACAGGTCAGCCAAGGAAAACAACAGCAGTTGATAAGAGAAACATTGTTAGAGCTGTGAAGAAAAACCCAAAACAACAGTGACATCAACAACCTCCACAGGGCAGCAGTGAAGGTCACAATCCACCGTTCGAAGAAGACTTTGAGAGCAGAAATATAGCGGCCATACCACAAGATGCAAACCATCATCAGCAGTAAGAATCAGAAGGCCAGATTGGAATTCACAAAGAAATACAGAGATGATCCACAAAAGCTCTGGAACCAAGATTAAGCTCTACCAAAGTGATGGAAATGCCAAAGTGTGAAGAAGGAAAGGATCTGCTCATTGGTCAAGCACGGTGGAGGTAGTGTCATGGCTTGGGCTTGCATGGCTGCTTCTGGAACAGGCTCACTAATCTTTACTGATGATGGAACTCATGATGGTAGCAGCAGAATGAATTTGGAAGTCTACAGAAACATTCTGTCTGCCAATTTACACAGAAATGCATCCAATCTAATAGGGAGGAACTTCATCATGCAGCAAGACAACGACCCAAAACACACTGCCAACACAGCAAAGGACTTCATCAGGGGAAAAGTGGAAGGTTTTAGACTGGCCAAGTCCATCACCAGACCTTAATCCAACTGAGCAGCATTTCACCTCCTGAAGAGGAGACTCCCCAACCCACCCTTTTGAACATGTATGTATGTTTCCAGCTCCACCCCTTTGCACACTTTTATATGAGTATGTTTACAGGCCCATCCCTTTGCACACAATCCCTAAAAGTGTTTTTATTTTTTTAGAGTCCACTTAAATTTGTGCGGTGTAATTTTCATTATGATTCAGACTTCAAACAGATTAATCTGTGAGAAAGCAAATAAAGACAGATTTTAGCTGGATTCTTTCCATCCTCTTTGTTTAAACATTTAATTTTCTTCTTTTGGTGCTATTAACATTCTTTAAAAAATTCATCTCCTCTCATTCTGGACTATGACACACAGCTCATCTATACTGGATTTACATTAGAGAACACATCCTTCTTTTTATTTTTTTACACATGGCAGTCATCACGTATGCTCACAGCCTCGCTGATGCCAAATATTCAGACACACACTCATACCCACACTCACACACTCGCACGTATGTTCTTCGTATGTTCTATCTCTCATCACTGATCCTGACCAATATACACATTTCAGTCCTCCAGCGAGCCTCAGCAGGTCATTCGGGCCACTCCGAACTCCAGACTGACGACAGCCGGCTCGCTCTTGGAGCCGAACGAGCCTTGCAGCTCCGTGTAGCCGTTGTCTGAGGCACTGCTGCCCTCTACTGTCCGTTCTCCGCTGCTGCTGGGTGGGACGTCGTCCTCTTCCTCCAGCGCCTCTTCTCCATAAATCTCCTCCTCCTCGTCTTCATCCTGCTGCGCCTCTTTTCGGCTGACCGGAGCTCCGAGGATGAGAGACCGCGGCCGAGAAGGAATACTGCGCTCCTTCTGGTGGTTCAGAGGAGACGTGCTTACTCCGAACTTCTGCAGCTTCTGCAGAGAGAAAGCAGAAAGCTGGTAAGACGTCCGTCACGGAATATTAAGCAAGGTCAGGAGATATCTACTCACCTCTTGCAGCCCTCGCACCGTGTTCTCCAGTTCCTTGTTGCTTTCTTTAAGCGCGAGAGTGTGTTTGAGGATCGACTGGCGTGGATGCATGGAGCGGTCAAACTGGTGGTACATGTTTCTCCAAAACCTGAGGCACAAAAACACACAGGAAATCATTAAATTCTTCCAGGCCCCCGAGCGGCACAACAGCAAGCAGATATCAAGTTATATTTTAATTTATAACTTTAAATTTACATAATAATTCATTCTGCAAATTTAATACCTGCCCTTCAGTTGTGTTCATATACACACAATCTCTTTCAGGCTGCAATAAATCACATTACAGTGCTAATTTAACCTATTTGCATTGACTCCGCCCTCTATTTTGTACTTTTACGTAGAAACACCCCAATTTGCATATTCATTAAAGCAAAATACGCGCTATTCTGTTACACGTGAAAGACACAATCCTCTGTAGAACCTGTTTGTAAATTAGTTTGCGCATTTTTTTGCATGTGTCATCGAATTTGCATGTATTTTTACACACAAACCAACAGAACACACTGAGGTGTTAAGTGACTCCAGAAGCGTAATTTACAATTTTGTGAAATGAAATAATGATGTAGGGAGCGTACTTAAAGTTCCAGGGCTGTGTGGAAGGTTCCAGAACCAGGTGTGATTCTGCGAAACTCGGGCTGTACAAAGGGTTGAGGAAGTTCTGCTGCTCGCTTAACAGATGAGCCCACAAGGAGTACGTCCTCTCTTTTAACCTGCAAACACACACACACACACACACACACACAAGGTAGATACGTAATCGCCTAAAAAGCACCTTCAGCAACTTGTTAAAGCTGGTTGAACACCAAATGGCTTCCTGTCCACTATAAACACCCACTACATGTCTAACAGAACACTATTTGAGATTCAGCCCCTAAAAAAAGTACAGCAATACATTTCTTTTAAAAATTGATCTTCATTTCTTAATGTAATATCGCTTTAAGGGCACACGTCTCATTCATTTATACAGCATGTGCTTCCACACACTCACTGCAGCTCCTCTCTCTGCCGCTGGTTGTTCCCCAGGAAGTTTCCAAACTGACACGAGTGCACGTGCTCGTGGATCTGGATGAGGAACCACTCGCTGAACTGGAAGGCCTGCGGGAACTGCTCCGTCAGCTGCCACACACTCTCCAGGAACTGCGTGAAGATGGGAGATACCTCCTTCGGGTCGCCGTCCAACTGGTCGCACCTGAGGAGGTCATGAAGAGACATTAGTGAGAGAGAGAAGACACACACACACACACATACACACACACTCGTGCTTATACACACACCTGTCTGCAAACTTGTGTCCGAAGGAGATCCAGTCTTTCTCAATCAGCACCTTGGAGAACGAGAGAAGAGGAAAATTCGTTGCTGAGAAGAAAAACTGGGCTGAATATCAAACACAGAATCCCAGCTACCTGTTTATTTACCAATTTTTCTTCCTATTGCATATAACAAAAAGATTACACAATAAATTATGAGTAAAAAAATAAACCTATCACTTTTACTATTGCACATAAATGTGTTAAAGGTACAGTCAGTGATTTCGGAGTAAGGTTTAAATGAACTGAAAAATTTCCTCTAACAAATGCAGCTCCGCCCAAACATGTTTCCTCTGAAGCCACGCCCCCAAAAACGTGATGCTGAAGTTAGCATTCCTGAATGTTTAGTACAGAATGTTGAGCTTGCAAAAAAAAAGTGATGGTACATAGAGTGTGTTCGGATGTTGATGGTCCACATAGCGTTGCTGGTTTAATTTTATTTCCATTGCATACAACCAAAAACAAAAACAAAAAAATAGCAACAAACTACGCAACTACGTAGTAATAAAAAAATCGGCCCATTAAAGGTACAGTCAGTGATTTTGAATATTTTGAAACATAAAATTCAAACAAATGTAAACATTCCCTCCAAAGCCACGCCCTCAAAACATGTGATGCCTGGGATGATTTTGTGCAGGAGGTGGATGTCCTTGTCATCTTCCTCATCCTGATTGGTTGGATGTTATTGGTCCATTTGATGTGCTGTTTCTCCTGGGACACCTCAGAGACCAGAGTTTCTCCTCTGAGCAGATATTTCATTCAATTTTATTAAGGAGAAACTTACAAATCATTACACACACTGTCCTGAATTAAAAATCACTGACCGCACCTTTAAACTGTCAATCTTAACGCAGTCTTATTGCTGGAATATTTCTATCGAGTAGAGTTGAGCTCGTACCATGAAGCCTTTGATGGTGCGGTAGTAAGGGTCCATGAGCAGCGCGCCCAGCGAGCAGACCTGAGCCGTGCGATCCCAGCCATCTGAGCAGTGAACCAGCACACTGGCGCCCTCTACTGTCACCGCCTGCAACATAAATAACATCAATAACGTAAATAACATAAATACAATCAACAGCTCTGGGGACTGAAGAGTTAGAAAAAAAAAAAGAGAACATTTCCATTGAATGTAAATATGGTCGATGTATAATTCATTAATATTTAAATGTTAATGTAAATATTATTCTTAATCCTAGAGTGTGTTATCTGACCTTTGTGAGGAAGATGGCAGCGTCAACAATCGCTTTGATGTGACGCAACCAGCCGCTGCTTTCAAGTCCTACCAGGAACTCGGTCACGGAGAGACCACGAGTACCAACCACTGAGAGAGAGAGAGAGAGAGAGAGAGAGAGAGAGAGAGAGAGAAAGAGAAATAGATGATGTAAGACAACAGATAAGGCAAGATATTTTAAATTATAAAATAAATCTTTCTTTTCTTTCTGGAGACCTTCCAGAAGTTTCTGTAGGCTGGCTCTCATCACGTGGATGTTCTCGATGCCCACGAACTGGAAGCGGATGTTGGAGTAGTTGTCCTCGTTCTCGTAGCCTTTCCCTGCCGCCCGATTGGCCAGTGCGTTTAACTGAAACACATTCAGAGCAGAGCTTTAATGACCAGGTCAGAAATTTCACACTTTTACAGTAACATGAAGAACATTAAAGAACATTCCAGATGTTTGTGGAGGAAAATGAATATTCCAAAAGTTTACAGAATTAAAAACTGTTCTTCTGTGGAATCACTCTAAAGAAACGCTTCCTAGCTCCGTTATGTTTAAGAGTGTTTACCACTAAATATGCCATTGTTTTGTGTATGTGTGTGTGTGTGTGTATATATATGTGTGTGTGTGCCTTAGGCCTGGTGTCCTTGACATAGACGAAGCGGTTGTTGTTGTTGTTGTTGTTGTTGTGTGTGTGTGTGTATGTGTGTGTGTGTGTGTATATGTATATATATATATATATATATATATATATATATATATATATATATATATATAATGTGTGTGTGTGGGTGTACCTTAGGCCTGGTGTCCATGACGTAGACGAAGCGGTTGTTGTTGTTGTTGTGTGAGTATATGTATATATATGTGTGTGTGTGTGTGTGTGTGTGTGTGTACCTTAGGCCTGGTGTCCATGACGTAGACGAAGCGGTTGTTGTGGTTGGCTTTGCTGATGGACTGCAGCATGTGTTCATCCTCCAGACAGCGAGCACTGAAGCCTGAGAGCGGCTGACTGCATCGACACACTGCAGCCTAACACACACACACACACACACACACACACACACACACACACACACTTACTTGACACCTCTGAAAAGCTGTGAAAACATCTGTGTAATCAAGTTTTATCTGATACACACACACACACTCAAACACACACATAAACAAGCACCTGTTATCAGTCATAACCTCGATGATATAAAGCCATAAAGTCCAGCAGGTTCACCAAGAAGCAGGAAGTATACACACACACACACACACACACACACACGGACATCAAACACCTCCATCTTTCTCTCTCTCTCTCTCTCACTCACACACACTCACACACACACACACAGACGTTTTGTTCTTACCTTCTTTTCCTGGTAAAAGTAGGTCAGGACGGGGAAGCGGCCTTTACTCCTGAACTTGGAGCTTCCCACGATGATGGGTTTACTGGCCGTGATGGGAACATACAGGTCTCTGGGGTACGTCTCACACACCTGAACACACGACACCATGCAGCTTACAGTCAAGCATTAAAAAACAAAAGAATAACAGACAGGAGGAAGGAAGGAAGGAAGACAGAAAAAAAGAGAACCACACAAACAGACATGGCAGAAAGAAAGACAGACAAGAAGTAAAGAAATAGAAAGGAAATTACAAAAATAAGAAAGACAGAATGAGAGAGTGAGAGATAGATAGATAGAAGGCCTAGAAACCCAGAAACTAGAAACTCGAGAGACCCAGAAACACAGACACAGAAAGAGACGGACAGATGGAAGGAAGGAAAGAAGAAAGACAAAACAGACAGAAAAGACCAAGACAGACGAGACAGAGATAAAAAGTAGACACAGAGCAAAAGACAGAAAGAGAGACAGACAAACACAACATGAAAAACAGACAGACACAAATACAAGAAAGAAAAGAAAGAACGAAAGAAAGAAAGAAAATGTTCAGAATGAAAGACAGAAAAAAGAACAATGGGAAAAAAAGAAGGAAAGAAAGAAAGAATATAGTCAGTAGTGATACACAGAAGGATGGAGAGACGGGGAACGCCGCACTGCAACACCATGATGTATTACATGTTTACATGTTTCATATCTTTTACAATTACAGTCATTTTAAAACCTGTGAATCGGTGACAGCCTGAGGGACGAGTGCACACTCGTTTATCTGAATAAATGATAATAAACCTCTCGTTTCACCTTGTAGTCTCTGTTAACGTCCGTCAGCTGCCACTGGTCACATGGTACACCCATACGCTCAAACTCCGCCCCCAGGTCAATCAGCTGCCAGCCCTCCTCCCTCTGCTGCTCGTTCTGCTTCGGGTTGTAGGAGAACGCATAGAGCTCGTCGTACGACACTACACACACATGCGCGCACACACACACAC
>CM040475.1:19771525-19798391 GCA_022758105.1 Pangasianodon gigas | reverse complement strand
AAAAGTTAAAAGACTCAGTTTAGATGCATGAGGGATACGTGCAAAAATATTGGCGCCCGACTAAAACCGGAGCTCAGCAGCCGAACCTGCGTTGTGAATTTTTACGCCGTTGTGATGAGTCACTCGGTGTAATCGCTGGAGCTCGTTTCACTCACATAAATCTTACAAAATCAGGCTGCGGCATTAAGCAGGAGCGCCGAGCCAGTGGGCGTGTACCTCTGCAAAAATAGAAATCGGTTTATGACCACAGTCATAAAACGTCTCTATAATCTTATTGTGCTTTATACTTTCAGACTCGCAGCTCAAATCAGATTTTCTGGAGCATTCAGTTTGAGCAGGAAAGATTCCCTGCAGCCTGAAACATGAAAATAAACATGAAACTAACTTTTTCCATCACACTCAAGCAATAAATGCTTTTCTCAGGACATAATGATAAAACACTAAATCACAGTTAAATCGATAACAGCACCAAAACGGAGCACTTTTATTTGTTGTTGTGAAAACTTCACAGGAAGTGACAGGATTTTTAATGGGTTGAATCCGGCATGTTGGGAATTTATTATTACGTGTCTTTTTTTTTTTAGAAACTTATTCCTTATTATAACTGACTGTTTTTTCCTGCAATTGCTAGATAATATCTCACAACTGCAACTTCTTATCTCGCAAGTGTGAGTCAGATCGATTTCCGCTTATCAGGTTATCACCTTCCTCTAACTGAGCCACACACACAGAAACGCAAACACAGTTATGTGATATTTATTCGCAATTGTGAGAAAAAAAGTCGCGGTTGCGTGAAAGTAACTCACAATTACGAGACAGAAAAGTCACAACTATGTGATATTAATTCATAGCTGTGAGATAAAAAGTCATAATTACGAGTTATTTTCATTTTTTCTTTTCATTTCGTTTTCTGAGATAAAAATTCGCAGTTGAGCGATAAGTCACAACCGCGAAATAAAAAGTCGTAACTGAGTGATATTAATTCACAATTGTGAGATAAAAAGTTGCAGTTGCGTGGAAATAACTCGCAATAAACTGTGAGATAAAAAGTCGAAAGGGAGTAATATTAACTTGCAATTGCTAGATAAAACATTAACTGTGTCATATTAAGTGACAATTTAAAAAAAAAAAAGTCGCAACTAAGTGATTACCTTGCAATTATAAGATAAAAAGATGTTAATGTAAAAAAAAAAAATTTTAAAAAACCCTCTGTAAAATACATGACGTTTCTATAAATATGACTTTTAATCAAATCAGTAATTAAAAACCTGCTCTGTTGGGGTGCCAATATTTATTAGAAATGGCCACAATGACCATATCATAGCATAATTATATAATTATTAAATATAACTATACAGTTACACAACTAATTATTGCATTAATAAAGGCGGGGTCAGTGATATTGATGTGAAATTAATGTATAAATAATGTAGGCTATAAACATGTATAAATGATTTGTTTATTTATTTATTTTAATTCCAGGGTGCCAAAATTTTTGACAAAAAAACTCTTACCCATATCTCCTGAGCGCTGGCCGTGTTACTGTCCACGAAGATGAGGTGTGAGGCGGTCAGGTACAGCGTTCCTGTCGTCGACTTGTTGCTGAAGCGATCCACAAGCTTCACCTGCTCCACCTGAGGACACACACACACACACACACGCGTCATTCATTACCACTATGACCGCTTTTCCACCACACGGCTCGGCTCGGCTCGGTTCGGTTCGGTTCGTTACCCATGATCCTCCACGCTGCCTCTACTTCCACCCCGGCTAGTTTCAGCCTCCATTTTAGTTTCCTTATAACCCAAGTAAAATCCGCCATTTTGTAGTTTTTCCAAATGGCTCCTTGTTCACTGCCATAATGGAGCTCAGTGCCCTACCTAGTGCCCTACCTAGTGCCCTACCTAGTGCCCTTGGGCATAGCGAAGAGCGACATTTGGGATTCAGCCGCAGGAAACGCTCCTGAGTCCCTGTACTGAAGCTAAAGTATTGGCACCCCGGTGTGTGTTTATGCTGTGAAACTTCACTCCTCTGTAGTTTTCTTTTAGGGTTAAAAGTATTGGCACCCCAGCCGTGTCTGTGCCGTGGAACTACTTCACTTCTATGTATATTCTTTTAGGGTTAAAAGTATTGGCACCCCAGCCGTGTTTGTGCCGTGAACCGTCACTCCTCTGTAGTTTTCTTTCAGGGTTAAAGTATTGGCACCCCTTCTATGTTTGGGTGCTCGGCCATTCATGAAAGTATTGGCGCCCTTGGCTGTATCTCAGTGATGAACGTTTGCGCCTGATTGTTTCTTCATTTATTTAATTTATTTCCTCCCCCCACCCCTTTTTTTCCGTTAAAGGTTAAAGTATTGGCACCCCAGATGTGTTAGGGTGCATGGGCTGCCATTATGTAAAAATTTGCTCCTCTGTATTTACTTTATGGTTTTTTTTCCCCCATCCAATTAAAGATTAAAGTATTGGCACCCCGACTGTCTTTGAACACTTGGGCCACCATTAAGCAAATGTTTGCTCCTCTATTTTTTTCCGTTTTTTTGTTGGTTAAAGATTAAAGTAACGGCACCTCACGCCTGCATTTTTGTTACACAGCCAGCCACGAAACTTTGCTCCTCTTCTTTCGTTAAAGATTAAAGTATTGGCACCCTCGACTGTGTTTGTGTGTGTGGCTAACCATTAAGTGAAAGTTTGCTCCTGTGTGTGTATGTATATTTGTTTTTATTTTAAATTAACTATTAAAGATTAACTACTGGCTGCATTTAGCTGTACCGTGCTTCCATTAAATTAAAGCTTGCATAGAAATACAAATGAGCAAGAATAAATTAAAATAAAATTGGCACGCAAGTGAAGCGCAGTAAAAGTAGCCCCTTCGAATGACTAGCAAAAACATCTAGCAAAGTTAAAAAGGCACTTTTTTTCTTTTATTTCCAAAAATATTATAACTTTCCTAACTGTTTTATTTCTTACACACGACAGGTGCCTGTTTTATGGCACAGTTTTTCCTGGACCTGGCTCTCAATTAAAACAAAACAAACAAACGTTGCACCACACCCTGTTGTACTGTAATGCAACTCCAGGTCGCACAGAGCTTATCACATTTGTGTATTTATAGACGAAAGTCATGACAGGTGTGATTAAAACTACTATTTATTCCTAGCTGCGTTTCCCAGCGACTGACCTGCAGCTCAGCAACACACAAGTCTCAGATGAACCTCAGCTGTCACTTAATACAGCAGCTGATTAAGAGGTAAAGGAGATTTTATAACATACTGTTTGCACTTTGTTTACTTTCTGTAGTTTATTCCTGTTTCACTCTACACACTGAAAATCTTTCCACTACAGTATTATTCTGTTCTTCCATAAATAATCTCCAAAACACATTTTAATTACAATTAAATTAAGCAGGGCTGCAGCAAAGATACAGGAAGTTTGTGACACGGTGTAGCCACGTCGCACAAATGTAAACACACCCATCTCTCTCTGTAAACCAAAACCTTACATCACAACACACGCTGAAGCTGGATCCTGATAGAGTTTAGCAAATTTAAAAAAGAAGAACAATAACACAAATATCAGCACAGTAACCTGTTTCAGGTGCTGATAAGGAAATACTGTCACTCCCCTCGTATTCTTCTTAAACTTTCTTAACATTATGAAGCTTTATGAGCAGACACGAGGGACCAGAGGAATGGAAATTGTCCAGGACGGGAGATTTAGTAAGATCCCGAGATAAAGTCTGTACGGTTCGGAAGGATTTTCGCTCAGAAACAAAGCAATCGGAAATAAATCAATGTGCAGACAACCTACAGGCTAATAAACAAAATTATAAAAAGGGGAAAAATGATGAAAAATCTGTGACTGGAGCCTTTTTTTCCCAAAAAATAACAAGAAGCATTTGGAAAACTGGGTCCATCTTTTATGTAAGAGATAAACCACAGCCAGGTGTGTGTTAGTAAGGGATAATCCATGGCCAGGTGTGTGTTAGTAAGGGATAATCCATGGCCAGGTGTGTGTTAGTAAGGGATAATCCACAGCCAGGTGTGTGTTACTAAGGGATAATCCACAGCCAGGTGTGTGTTACTAAGGGATAATCCATGGCCAGGTGTGCGTTACTAAGGGATAATCCATGGCCAGGTGTGCGTTACTAAGGGATAATCCATGGCCAGGTGTGTGTTACTAAGGGATAATCCACAGCCAGGTGTGCGTTACTAAGGGATAATCCATGGCCAGGTGTGCGTTACTAAGGGATAATCCATGGCCAGGTGTGTGTTACTAAGAGATAAACCACAGCCAGGTGTGTGTTAGTAAGGGATAATCCACGGCCAGGTGTGTGTTAGTAAGGATTAATCCACGGCCAGGTGTGTGTTACTAAGAGATAAACCACAGCCAGGTGTGTGTTACTAATGGATAATCCACGGCCAGGTGTGCATTACTAAGGATTAATCCATGGCCAGGTGTGCGTTATATGATTTTAATCCAAGACGTGGAGGTTAAGAACCACCTGACGTGAAGCGGAGTGCATTAAACTCGTGTAACGCACACCTGGCCGTGGATTATCGCGTTTATACTGCGGTCACTTGCCAGCACTGATAAATTAAAGCTGTCATTGATGTTTGTGGCGCAAAATTTGACTGAAAGGATAAAAATAATGGTTAATTTTCATTAGTTATTTTATATATACAGATCGTTAGATCTAGAATTCTGCTCTAAATCATACACAGAGATAAAGCAGTGCGATAAGATTACGTTTGTTTGAATAAATTATAATAAATAGTTATTAGAGAGAGAGAGAGAGAGAGAGAGAGAGAGAGAGTGTGTGTGTGTGTGTGTGTGTGTGTGTGTGTGTGCCGCATCTCTACTAATAATGAAGCTGTGAGTGTAACTGTAACTGTATGTTGCTATAGTTACAGTTGTTTATAGGCAGCGCATTAATTAATTTGATTAAACTGACTGGAACGACCTGCGCATTCAATGCAGACCTTCCAGCCAATCAGAATCGAGTATTCAGACAGATCACGCTATAAGTAGGATTTAATCATCTATGTTCGCAGTTTCAGCCTTTTATCAAGAGTTTACCAGGTCTAATGACGCCTAATTTTATATTTAAAAAAATAATAATAAAATAAAAATAAATCCAAGCTTCCAGTTAGTAATTAGTAATTCCGACACTGTGATGTCATTCCGATTTATTTACCTAATATATTTACGACCTGATTTTAAGGCAGCATTCAGACAGAATTAACGAACACACAAACAAAAAAACTGGATTAAAGTTAAATCAGACAGGAAAACATAAACTTATCTCGTTATACGTTTGTCATTATGCAAATTAGTATGCTAATCTGCGCTTTATCCGACTGTTGCTGCCGCCACTCGTCTTTAAATCCTCACATTATATTTATTTAATAAACTTTTTCTTTTAATACATTCCCATTTTCTAACTCTGTGTAAAGTCTATTTTATATCACGGACAGTCGTAAAAACATTTCACTACACGTCATGTGTGTGTGTGTGTGTGTGTGTGTGTGATAAATAAAATTTGAATTTAATTTTATATGTAATATCTCGATATTATCACAAACCGCGATAGAATGTTAGGCGATTATCGATCAGTATATCCATCCAATTGCATGCAGAACTGAGTTTCTGCCCAATCCACAGTCTAGTGCACTATGTAGTGCGTAAAATCCCTGTGTTTTCAGTCTATACAGTGCACTTTATATAGGGAATAGAGATTGATTTGGGACGCAGCCTGAATTTTCGGCCTCAGAGATTATTTTTTCGCTAAAAGAACAACAAACAGCATGCTAGAGTAAGAAAAAGAGAAGAGAAAAGTGATAGAAAGACATCAAAAGTAGTAGAGAGACATTAAAAAAGAAAAAGTTAAGGTTAAAGTTAAATAAATTAAGCTAACAGCTAATAACATTGCTCGCTAGCTAATGTTGTGCAGTGACATTTCTGCATCATCTCATCCAGGGGAATCATTTCAGTTAATACAGTTACTGACTCTGAATTTATTTATATTAGAATTCATTAAAGCCCAAGCTGACTGTGTTGTTAATGTTAAATAAACCGCAATTTTCTCATTTAACTCATTTAACGTGTATTTTTCAGCTCGTTACCTTCGGGGTCCTTATGTGCTCCATCAGCCCACTATGGTGCTGTTGATGTTGTTGTTGTTTTTATCACGTATTAAGAAGCAAAAGATGCTGTAAACAGATAAGATCGCACATGAAAAAGCAATGAAATTTCAGCTGCCTCTCTAAAAAAGCAACACCCAATGAATAATCGCTGTTTCTGATGTTGCTCAACCGCTGTTTGGGTTTGTTTTTTCTTTCCCAACTGTATTCCGGTTTCTGTCCTGTGATTGGATAACGCGTTGATAATTAAAAGCATATCGTCCAATCCGAGCGGCGGATGCGTGAGCGTGAGCGCGTCATCGCGCAGGAGGCGGGGTTTGCCTGAAAATACGGGTGGGAAAAAAAAGGTACATCTCATTTAGCTTCCGGCTTGTACTTCCTACTTGGGCGGGGCTTACAAGACAAAATAAATATTGGCTGAATTGATGACGTTTGAAAATAGACATTTGAGAATAAGATATTTGAGAATGGTTTGTGTTTGTATTACAAAAAGTATATATTTAGATTTTTTTTGTATAGTAGCTAAACAGGAAATAGCTATAGTGTTTATTATATCTTCCAGGACACTGGGGGCGCTAACGAGCTGCAAAAGAAAATCCTGAAGAAGAAACATTGAGCGCGTAAAGTGGGAAATTCGTGCAGATTTTATTATTTTTTAAAAAAAATAACGCGTAATTTCCACAAAGTGCTTGCTTCTTTTATCGTAGGCATTGCGAGTGTGGTATTTAATCGTCGGTGTTTGTAGTTTAAACCTTTTCTCGAAGCTTTAAAAGGTCTTTTTTGGGCCCGCACGAGGACGCAATGATGGAAAGCTAGCATTGTTAGCTAGCTCTTATATCCAGCTCGCGCCATAGTCTGAAAAACAAACAAAACAAATAAGTAATAAAAGTAATAAAAAATGTCGGGGTTTAGTTTTGGTCCCACTAACACTGGAGGCTTTTCTTTTGGAGGAGTGGCCAGGTATGAGGACTGAGTAACCGGTTAACTAACCAATGTTTTACTAAATTTAGTCTCTAAAGTTATCTAACACACCTTAAAGATTTATTTTTCCTTTACAGATATCAAAATGTACATTAAAAAAAATGTAACATGTATTTTAATATGATAATGACTGGATTAGCTCATTAAACTGCCCTTATTTGCATTTTAGTTAATTCTTTTAATAATAACTTTTTAAAAAATGTAATTGTAATACATATTTTGTGACTCTATAATGTATCCTTTTTGTGTAATATATTTTAATAATCAATAAGTTTATATTTGTATACTTGGACAAGGAAAGTGCTGTCTGCCCTCTTCCACATACATGAGAGATACATGAGATGATGTGATTGGCTAGTGTCGCTGTGATTGACAGGTAGAGAGAGATTAGGCTCCTCCCACTCAGAGAGCACTGTGTTGTTGTGGTCAGGATTCGAGCTTGTGATCTCCGGACGATACGCTAAACGCTTTTCTGTTTTAAGATGTTAACAAAACATCCTAAACGAATGTCTGTACACTACAGCGCACTGTTTTACGAAATACGTAAGCTTTGTAACAAACTGTTCCGATTTTCTCCAGAAATTAATCTTAGTCTTACAACAGCTACCGACCGGAGAGCGTGAAGGCTGACGTGTAAAAACACGAAGAGTAAAGCGCCGTCCGCGCGTGATTGGCTAGTGTCTCTGTGATTGAAAGGCGGAGAGAGGGAGAGAATGCTCCTCCCACTCAGAGTGTACAGACTCCCGATAGGGCGAACGTTTTTCTTTTGCATCTTCTGTAATTTTTTTGAAAAATATATACTCTCGAATTTATGCGTGGTTCTAAAAGGGCCAATTTTTTTCTTTTTTTGAATTGCCAAAAATCTGTTGTCTGCCTTTAAACCGTCATCAGAAAGCTGTAACTCGCCCAAATCAGCAAACTGAAACAGTTTTGTCGGTGTTAATTTATCTAGCAATTAAATCTGCGCGTATTAGATACCGGACCCTGAAACACGTCACTTCATTTGCAGTTGTTCTACCAGGAAACGACTTTAACCTCCATTAATGTGAAATCATTTCCGCTTCCTCCAGCGCTCCTGCTTCAGGAACCGGTGGCTTCAGCTTCGGTGGTCTGGGTGGAGTGACCTCCAGCACCGCCGCCACCACCGCCACCACCACCACCAGCTCGTCTCTGGGCCTCAGCAGCGGACTGTTCGCCCAGAAACCTGCAACCGGATTCTCTTTTAACACACCTGCCTCAGGTATGAGCGCTGTTCACACCTCCACTGATCTCTGATTGGTCAGATCCGATTACTAATCACTATAATCGTTTTTTATTAAACTATTTTTTTTTAAATTCTCATTATTATTTCTGTTTGTTTGTAGGGACTGCTGCACCGTCGACCGGCCTCACCTTAGGTAAGCTGTAATTTATAAGAAAACACAGCGGCGTCCTGCTTCTGCAGCGATATTTCATTTCTGAGCGAGTCACTGGATGTGAGTCGACACCGAGTCGATTCAGAGTCACGACTATTCAAAACAGCGATTTGATTCAGCGATTCAAAGCTGACGCGTTGTATTTCGCGCCCTGTGACAATCACTGTAAACCTACAAGCTGTGAACATGGATTTAGGGTTTACAAAAACATTTAAATAATAAAGCATTGTTCTTTTACGACTTTTGATTCCTCCTGTACGGGAACGTGACCTCAATAAAGTGAGGTATATTGGCGAGGAAAGTCATTTTGGGTTATTTTATAAAAGTTGTACATGATCAGTCTTCTTTAAAGAGTGTTGTTGAAATGGAATGATTTACAAACGTCTTGTTTCTCAGGAGCTCCTGCCGCCGCCTCCACTGCCGCCGCCACCGCCGCTGCCGCCTCCACAGGCTTCGGCTTCGGTTTCGGGAAACCGGCGGCTTCTGCGAGTCCGTTTTCTCTGAGCACCACCAGCACCACCTCGGCCCCGGCAGCCACCGGTCTGTCTCTGGGCTCCGTCATCACCTCGTCAGCGCCTCAGAGCGGATCATCCACGGGGTTCTCGCTCAACCTGGGAGGAGGAGCTGCTTCCTCGGCTCCAGCCACCGGGCTCAGCCTCGGCTCCTCGCTCTTCTCCAGCTCGGGCTCAACAGGTGAGAACACGCTCGTGACGTAACACGCACTGCGTTTAGTCAGTTTGAACAGAACCCTGGTGTGTTCTTCTCCTCAGCGCGGTTCTTTAGGCAGGTGAGAACTCAGCAATCACACTTCCAAGTGAACTGAAAGCAATTTGACTCTGAATCGACTCACCTCCAGGAAGTGAATCAAACATGACCTGTGTTTTGGGTTGTAGAATTTGTTTTTAGAGATTTTTTTTTAAGACACAAATTGTGCACTGAGCCAAACGACAGAGCTGTAGCGCTGCAGAAATGCTGTATGTTCTGGAGATTTGGCAAAACAAACACAAAGTTTAGTTATTTATATAATTATCTAATCATTTATTGATTGTGCGTGGGTGTTTTTTTTTGTTTTTTTTTTGTTTTTTTTTATTAAATATTTTATTTTCTGTAGTAAAGAGATTTACGGGGAAGCTTTCATGCCGTACACGTCGCTCAGATTTCTGGTTTTGTTTAATTTTGCAAAATCAAATCACAAACGATTCAAAAGAATCAATTTTGCTCTGATTCGGACAAACGGACTAATAGGTCTGAAAGCTCCCTTATAGGCTTTAATATATTAGAAAATCTGAATTTTTTTAAATATATGATGTCTTCTGTGCTTTGAAAAGGTTTAAAGGTGACGTGATCATCCATGATAATTTGTTGTCATTGTTTGTAGAGAAAGTTGACTCACTATGCTGGGTTCTGGTTGTTGTCCTAACACGAGGCCACGTATTCAGACGTAAACAGCGGCGTTATTTAAAGCGATTAAATAAATTGCAGCTGTTCTCAGGGTTTTGTTCTTGCACCACGTTGCACCTCAGAGTCTCCTGCTGATTTGCATTTACGTCACGAATCGGATAGCGTGAAGTTTGTTTAACAAAAGGTTTTGTCCTCACACGCTGACTTCCGCAAGCTTCTCTAGTTCCTCTTCTTCTTTTTCTTTGACTTTTTTGTTCACGTTTGTGTTCTTTCCGTGTGCTAACTCAAAGATGCCTCCGTCTACGGTTCAGCTGTTGCTGTATACGAATTTTTATATATATTTTTTGCGGTTAAATATCAGATCAGCTCTGGGATTATTTTTTTTTTTCCTCTCTGCCTGCATGGATTCTCTTGTTCACCATGTTGGCACTTTTGGCTAATTTTTAAAAATGTTTTAAAATCTAAAGTTATCAGCACATCATCAGATAAATATGGAAGCCATCCTGCTGCGTCCAGGTAAAGTATCGTCTTCTGTTCGCACATGAGCCTCCTGATAATTTCCTGGGAATTATTAATACTAGGGACGGAGTGAAGAGGAATTCCTCTAGGTTGACTTTAAACCTACCAATTTTGCAACCTTTTATGTACGCGTGAACGAATAGAAATGAAGGAAGTGGGCCGTGTTCTTTCGTATCTCATCAACGCTGTTTTAACTCTCGACATTTTTTAATTCTTCCCAAAATGTTGCTCATACTCGACGTCTCTTTTTTTTTTTTTTTTCCCCTACTTCCTGTATTGGAGAGTCCGTGTTAAAGTTGTTCATGAACGTGTTATTAATTCACTTTTTCTTGCTTTTCATATTTTATTACGCTGATTGTAAGTGTTATACCCATTCATGATTAAAAAAAAACCTAATAAATGTCGAGTTTTACTGGGATTGATGAGATATCTGATCAAAAAAAAAAAAAAACAAAAACAAAAAAACAAACAAACGCATGTCCGTCTTCACGGTGGTTTATCTAGTTTGTTCGTCTTTGCAGTCGGTTGCAAGTTGTTAGTGCGCGAGTCACTCACCCGGGATCCGGAGAGTCCGATCCGACGTTTCTCAGAAGCGTCGTATTTTACGTTACATCCTGATAGACTTGAAGCGGCGATCCGTTTCTCCACCATTTTGATAAAGGAAACAACAAAAGGTGGTCGAAAATGAAGCTTATTGCGTTCCATTGACTTTGACTTCACTTTTTTCCAATTTGCATTGTTTTCCCTGTAAAGTTTTTCTTTTTGCTACCACTCAGCGTTGTGCCTCGGGCCTTCTCGATTCTTCCGTGTTCTTTTGTTACGTGTCCTGCACTATTAAATCCAGGTTTCTGTGTCGTCACGTCCTGTGTGACGACACCTGCACGCCTGCGCACCTCATTCAAGACGCCATGAGGCAGCTACGTGCTCGCGGCCGTGATAACATGCGTAGTAATAAGAGACTACGTTTCAACAAAAAAGTTTCCTACTTTGTTAAAAAAACATGGAAACTGGGGAAGCGTTGTCGAAGAAAGCGCTGCGTGACCAGGCCTGCGATTGTTCGTTGCAAACAACGTGTGCGGCGTCATTTCACAGAAATAAGTAATTCCTGTGAAATCGTAGCCCTCACGCACGCTTTCTCTGCATTATGTAAGATGAAGGGTTTTTTTTTTTTTGTAGATATTGCTTAATTTCTGATCCTGACAGACTTCTACTCTCTTCACTTGACCAGCCGAAGCTCCTCCAGCTCATAACTTAATTAAACATCATGTTGCTGTGTGTGTGAAGTTCTTTAACCTGTCGGACTCTTGCTGTGTTTCAGGTCTCGGACAGTCGACTCTCGGCGGAGGTCTGACTTTAGGAGGGTTGCTCTCGTCCTCCACAGCGGCCGCGGCTCCTGTTGCTTCGGCGCCCAGCGTGGGTTTGGGTGGAGTCGACTTCAGCACCTCGTCAGAGAAGAAAAGCGATAAATCATCTGGCGCTCGACCTGAGTGAGTTTAAAAAAAAAAAAAAAAAAAAAAAAAAGTGCTTTTATTGTTCTGTGCTCTAATTGGTCGTAATTATTGTAAATTTTTTTTTGTTTCCTGTAGAGACAGTAAAGCACTGAAGGATGAGAACCTGCCTGCTCCTATCTGCCAGGATGTGGACAACTTCCAGTACGTTCTGTTCGTTTTTTTTTTAATCCTCAGGTTCAACTTTTATTTAATAAATTTAGAAACGTTTATTAGCTGTAATTTAGGCATTTTCACAGCTCAGATACTCAACACACAAAACGAGTGAGTTTTTAAAGCGTTAAAACCAGCGCCGTTTCTTCCGCCACAGAAAAAAAAGTAGTTCCACCGTAAGTGTCTTGTTGCTATGCGACAGAATAACAATAACGATAAAGTGGGCCTTATTTATCAATCTTTTAGTAAAGTTGTGTGTTGTGTGTAAATGTTCCTGCTCGCGTGCGTATGGTTGATACGACGCAGCTCATTTGCATGTAGCGACGCCCACAAATCTCCATAAAAGGTAAAGTGCACAGACAGCTGGGAGCAGGAAACGAGTGATCAGGGTAAAGGCTGAAAAACAGAAGTGGAAGTTATTAAGCGAGCACTAAATCCTCCATCAGCTGAGGCGTTTGTTTACGGCTCTGCGCAGACAGACCGACCCGTCCTCCGTTTATACGCCGCCATTTTTTTTATCATTACCGAATGATTAGTTTTATGTGTCTTAATTTATATGTTTGTGTCGGCTCACTTTCTTTATCTCTTCATATTTTTTAAATTAATGCCAGTAATATTTAAAATGACTTGTTTTTCACTAAATGTTCTTGATAGTACTCTTAAACACTTATCCCGCTAAGCTTAAACACTAATCCCAGACCGAGTGAACTAGCATGAGGATGTGTTTTTTGACTTGTGTTTGTAATAAAAAAAATAAGCAAATTAACCTCGACAGTATATTCCAGATATAAAAGCGCAGTAATCCATGTTAACGATATGATTTGAAGTCGATCGAGTTGAGGTTTGCGTTAGTTAGTGTTCTTATGTGTAAGTTCACACACACTCCGGAGCGCGAGCAGGATACGAACGCTTTTCCGAGTTTAAGGGAATTTCAAGATTTCTTGTGTGAACGCTCGTACGAATGATTTACGAATAAATCTGTTCATATCCAGCTTGATAAATGAGGCCCAGCGTTATTTGGTTATTTGTCAAGTCTGTAAACTATAAATAAATAAATATAAATGAAGATAACGTCTCAGTTCTTTTTGGGAAGATTTGTTGGTTGATGTTAAAATGTGTTTTACTGTTTTCTAAATCGTCACATTCCTCTTTCAGGAAAACTAAGCAGATAGAAAACAAGGAAAGCGTTTTTGTAAAACATCCTAATAACAGAAAATTATGTAGATACGATTAAAGTAAGAAATAACACGTTTGATTTTTCGTGAACTTCTCATTGCGTGTGTAGGAAGTTTGTGAAGGAGCAGAAGCAGGTTCAGGAGGAGATCAGCCGCATGTCATCTAAAGCCATGCTGAAGGTGCAGGACGACATCAAGAGTCTGAAGCAGCTGCTGTCGGTCAGCGCCAGTGGACTGCAGAGGAACGCCCTCTCTATAGACAAGCTCAAGATGGAGACGGCGCAGGTACAGAGACGAGACGCCTCTTAGAGACAACTCTAGGAAAGAAAAAAACAAAACAAAAACTCGAAAATAAAGAGTAATGAAGGTTTAACGTCAGACCCTGTTTCTCCTGAGATCCGATTCGCCGTATCCCACAGAGTGTACAAGACGGCTTAGAATCCTTTAAAGCTTCATAATTTTATTTATTTATCTATTTATTTATTTATCTATCTATCTATCTATCTTTTTAAACTCAAAGGAAAGAGCCGCTTTAGAAGCAGACACTTTTTAAAAACTGTTAAATACAGAAGGAGGAAAAAACTACTACATTCTACAGATCAGTAATAATCAATTAATTCTTATATATTATTAATATAAATATATATATATTATTAATGTAAATATATATGTTTTATATTATATATAATCATTTATTCAGGTTTTGTTTAGTTAAAAACTGTTAAATACAGAAGAAACAAAAAACTACTACCTTCCACAGATCAGTAATAATTAATTATTACTTTTATGTACATATTTTTATCTAATTTTTATTAATAATCATTTATTCAGGTTTTGTTTTTGTGTTTTTGGCTTTACCCTCGTATAATTTATGGCTAAAATACACGTCCTACTCCTCGGATGATTGATTCAAGTGAATTTAAATCTTTTTTTTTATTCAGAACGTGAAAGCAGCTTTGAAACGTGAAATAGCGTATGACCTCGTGTGATGTTAACATCAGGGGGAAAAAATCCCACGTTAATTTAATTGCTTTCCAGTTTTGAGAGTTTTATCTCCGCGATGTGTTTACTGATGAATAAAGAGAAATTAAAGTGACATCCGGGTTTGTAGGAAAAACATCGCCGTGGAAACTAGATTTTTATTTAATTGCCGTCCGGACGTAATTTCCACCGTAATCGCAGAGCAGACGTGTAAAAACGTTATTACGGACGTCACCAAATCCAAACTAACACCGTCCAAATATCGCTACAGAGCTCTGGAGTATAATCTTCTGATTAAGTGCTGCACGTCTTCACTCACCAGACAAATGAAACAAATGGAAGTCACTCCTCATAATAAAATATAATATAAATAACTTCTGACAGTTCTGGGACGTGGAAACAAAAATAATAAATCTCGAAAGCGTATGTTTAAACAAAGCGGGAAGCTGTGAGAAATGTGAGAAATGTGAGTGTGGTTCTTCACGGCAGTGTTTTCACACGCTGTGCTGAGAGACAGAGAAAAGTGTCGGGTGTAAAAAATAACACGCAGCTCCATCTGTTAAGAAATGAAACTTTATCTAACTTTATTTTCACCGTGTCTCAGTCGAGACCAAAGTGTTTTCACTGTTCTGAAAAGCTGACTTCGTTAACCTCGAACACCGGAGTGACGTTTATCGCTCTCCTGCCTTTCTCCTGAAGTCCGTCACTTAATATTAAAATTACTTTTCTCCCCTGCAGGAGCTGAAGAACGCCGACATCGCACTCAGGACCCAGAAAACTCCTCCTGGACTTCAGCACGAGAACACGGCGCCCTCGGAGTGAGTTACCGTCACTAAAGATCGTAAACTATTATTCAAGTACTAGCTCAGCCTCATCGCAGATCATTTAAACTTATATAATTATGAACTGAAGCTATTTTTAAATCCTGTGAAGAAACCTGGCGCTTTTTTCTTTTTATTTACATTCACTTTCGTTGCATTGAGAAGTTTATTATTTTGATCATTTCTGTCATTAAATAACTAGTGTATTTTACCAAAAAAAAAATTTGTCTTAGACATGAGTTGAGGACCGTAACATCAGCTGATAGTTGGGGGCGGGGCTTATCTGTGATGTAACGCACAGCCTCGATTGGCTTACTGCTTTAATAAAAAACGGCAACAATCATTACGATAAAATCCAGTGTTGGATAAATAATATAATTCATCGTTAATAATATTTGGAATAAACTTAAATTTCTTTTCCGTCTGTTAAAAGTAAGCTTTGGTTGCTAGGCGACGTAACAGACAAAGATCTAGAGCGGCTGTAGTTGTAGAAAATCAAAATCTTCTCTTTCATTACAAATATCAAAGATTATATTTCGCTAATATTTTGAAATGTTACCGGGAGTCACATTCGGACAAGCCACGTTTAAATTAATAGCGTACGTGTTATTTTAGACTTGTTCGCAATCCTGACACACTGCATAGAAGATCAGCAAAAAAAAAAAATCTCTGTCCATCTAATTTCGCTAAACACATTAGTGTTGTGTCTCAAATCGCATATTTGTGTACTATTCTAGATCGTTATTGAGCACTAACAAGTTTCATTTTAACGTTTAACGTTTAAAAACCTCACATGTGGCCTTCAAACCTACCGAAAGCTCTCGACTTTGAGACGCGGATCATGACAACAATCACGACGACAGCGGAAAGTTTTAAGTAAGACTTGGATTATCTAGTGTGGCTTAACTCTCTCTCTCTCTCTCTCTCTCTCTCTCTCTCTCTCTCTCTCTCTCCTCTCTCTCTCTTTCTCTGTGTGTGTGTGTGTGTGTGTGTGTGTGTGTGTGTGTGTTAGTTATTTCCGGGCTCTGGTGGAGCAATTTGAGGTGCAGTTACAGCAGTACCGCCAGCAGATCGAGGAACTGGAGAACCATCTGACCACACAGAGCAGCGGTTCTCACATCACCCCTCAAGGTAGTGCAGTTTTAAAAGTTAGCGCACCCCTCCCTTTAAACCTTTGCACCATTTATTACATTATTACAACAATAACATTAATTAGAGTGTGATTTACTGAGCTGTAGTGACGTTATATCCTCTGTGTGTACAGATCTCTCTCTGGCCATGCAGAAGCTCTACCAGACGTTCGTGGCTCTGGCTGCACAGCTGCAAGCCGTTCACGAGAATGTAAAGGTGTGTGTGTGTGTGTGTGTGTGGTCGAAATCACCTAAAGCTCCGTAACTGATACAAAATCTGATGCGGTATTTAAACTGGTGACAGATTTCTAAATCTCTGTGTCTGAATTTTGAGAAATGATTGTGATTCCAGCAACAAATTATCAGCGTAGGTGTTTAAATCGCACGATTGCTAGGGGGCGCTAATCCAGTGAAGTGATTTCTTGCAGTAATTTATATCATAATTGATGTTTTTACATGATTTTGGTTTGCAAGCAAAAGTTTGATATCAAGTTCAGCTTGTTTAAAGTCCCCATGAAATCAAAATTAAAGTTTTGTGGCTTTTAGTATGAATCTGTTAGCCTTAAGGTTATCTATAAGTTAGTGTGCTCCAAAACAATGACAAAATTCGCGTTTAAAAGATAAATGCATTTAAAAAAAATTTACAGTCTCTCTCTCTCTACCACCGAGACGGATCAGAAATTTTGATGACATCATTCTGCACTTCAGCTTCTCATCCGATTTTACATTATAACATTATAAAACATTATAAAAATCATCTTGCTGAAGTTGCTGTTATCGAGCGAGGGAAATCATATCGGCGAGCGTAAGTCGTAAAGGTGTCTCTGGCTGTTCGAACGCGTGCGTTTTATTCCGTTAAGAAGGAAGTGGCTTGAATTTGTTTACTTTGAAGAAGGAGGGATTTGTGCCAGCTGTAGGCTGTGAGGTAATTTAAAAAAAAAAATAGCCAGTAGCGTTTCGAGGCGCTTCATGGGGACTTTAAATTGAAATACTTTAAAAAAAATTTACATAGTGAAAACCACAACTTGCATAAAACCACCTAACAAAAAATACAATCAAGTGTCTTCGTATCTAAACATTTCCAGTTTCAAAAACAAATCTTTCCAATTGGATTGTTTTCTTTGCTGGTGTTTTAGAGTATAGAGTGTAGAGTATCGGATCAGTGCCATCTCTGTTTCCCCAATGATGAATTTCAGAATATTTATTTTTTAATGAATCGTCACAGCTCTTAGGTTACGTCTTGTTTTTACCCCCTCACCGTGACCGACTCTCTTCTGCCTCCTGCAGACATTAAAGCACCAGTACCTGAGCTACAGGCGAGTGTTCCTGGACGACCCGACGGACGTGTTCGAGTCGAAGCGAAGCGCCAGCCGGAAGCTGCAGAACGCCCCGAGAGTCACCACCGGCCCTACGCCCTTCGGCTCCGTCCCAAACGCCGCCGCCGTGGCCATGGCTGCCACGCTCACACAGCAGCAGCCCGCTCCAGGTCTGACCGCCTTCAAGTTCTAAGACCTCTAACTGACCTCTAGGCTGTGAGCGAGGGAGAGAGGGAGAGAGAGAGAGAGGGAGAGGGAGAGAGAGAGATAAAGTCAGAGCGAAAATGATAGAGGTGGAAGCCAGCATCGTCTCTCTGGCGTATAGTTTTCTTTCCATATTCTGACTTTTTTTTTCTTTCTATTTTTCTTTCTTTCTTTCTTTTTTCCTTTTTTCTGAAGAAACAGAGCACTTACGATGGAACGAATACAGCTCTACGTTTTGTTTCTTCATTTCACATTTAAATGAAGGCAGAAGAGATCAAACTGCACTGTCTCTGTATTTAATTATTTTATTTGATTTTTTTTTTTAAACTAATCCTGTAACCGTGAATAAAATAGCAATCGATAACAGGGTACTTACCTCTGAATATAAAAATTGCGATTAAAGGGTGCTTGCTTGGCACTGGTGCGTATACTAATCCCAAAATAATGCAGACGTTGCCTTTCTCAAGCTTTTTACTCTAAATCAAATATCAGTGTGTGGTTTTTTTCCTTTATAATCAAGGTTTTAATAAAGAAATAAAGAAATAATAAAGGTTTTGGTGCTTTTAGATAGTGAGCGTCGTTAACAGCACTTATGTAGCGATCGTTACACGAGTCTTAGACTCATAAACACATCGTCCTTCATCTCGAAACCTGTTTACGGTAGACCGTGGGTGGCCGAGGCGTTTCCGAGAGTCGAATAAACACCACGTGTTCTGGCTGAAGGTTCCATGTTAATTAAATTAAAATGGCCGCCCTACGTGATCCTAACACACGAGAAATCCACATCGCTTCAACTTCTTTAGTTTAGATCGCGGCCGGGCGACGTGGCGGAAATATTACTCGGATTATTCACAGTGTTCAGGTTGGTTAAAGTGCCAGTGCCACTTAAAAACAAACAAACAAACAAACAAAAAAACTCACATTTTTGTAACATGGAAAAAGAAGGAAAAAAGAAACGACTGATGTATATAATTTTTTTAATTAAATAAGCAAAAATAGGGAGACCCAGTGGTATAAAAATACAAAAAAATACCCAGAATAATCTTAAAAAAACGTTCTGATGTTATTTATCTCAAATCATACAGTATTTAATCATCATCACCGCCGTGATGTCATCAGTGTGCGACTCCTCCTTTAAACAGTTCTCTCATCATTTCTGTCGGTACACGACGACGCTGAAGCTGCGTTCACATTGCGCTCGTTAATGTGTTTAACAACAAACATTACATCATAAAAAAAAAATCAACAAGAAGCGTATAGAAATATCTGAGCTGAGCTCAGCAGCAGGAGGCGCACACTGATGATGTCACAGGGCAGTGATTGGTGAAAAGAGAGATCGTCGCCCTTCAGCTCGCTATGATCACGTGACTTGTCTTATTCTAAGATTGTTCTTTATTTACTTCTTAGAGTTGGAAATATAATTAAATAATAAATTTGTATTTTTCCCTGTCTTCTGAATATTCCGATATTCACCAGGATTAGCATTACGGATATTTATAAATCATTTTTAATTTTAATATAAAATATTAAACTTATAGATGTGACCAGAACTGAAAACACATCTCTCTGGTTGATTGGTCTCTTAAATAATATCAATTTTATAATTTTATAACTTTTCAGTGAATAAGTGAATTAAAATTAAAATAGTCATTTTTAAAACGTTTCAGTTGTGTTAAAGCACCGTAAATAAGCATAAATAATAAATACTTGATAAAAAAAAAAGTCTTTTTTGAAAATATTAGTCAAATTCTGTTCTATTTACTCAGCGCTAATTTTTTTTGGTTTGTTTTTGTTTAAATTTTTTATTTTTCTTTGATTAATAACAACATGATTCCAATATGATGTGTATCTCTGGTTATTCGAGAGTCGTGATGGATTTAATTCAATAATTTTGGACAAAATGAATGTGATGAACCTATTGGGATCTTACACACACACACACACACACACACACACTGCTTTTATCAGTACTAACGTTTTTAGACGTGTGAATTATTTTATATATGAAATATTTTGCCTATGCATTTTTCTACTGATTTACAGGATGTTCGTGTTTTGAATACAGTATTTTCTTTAAACACACACACACACACACACACACACATGTTTCCAGTTGCGTTTTTGCATCATGCTCATCCCGTGTTGGTAACCATGGTAACGATTATGGTGTCCCCCTAACGCTGATAACCGGTTACAGATGCGAGGAATGATTTGATCGTCGGGGATAATTACAGCTCTCTGTAATCACAGCTTTTGGAGTGTTTAATTTTCTGACTAGGGCTGGAAAAAACACACACACACACACACACACACACACACACACACACACGCTCTCATACTGCTAATTGAATCTTGGCTCAACTCATGTGCGTCGTCTTAAACAGAGCCGTGTAGGAGATGAAGCGAGTGTGTTAGAGCGGATGTTTGAGCCTCTCTGATCGCTATTTCCTGTTCACGGCTAAACAGTACCACATTTAGCGTGTGTGTGCTAACGCTAATCTGCAGAAGAGCCAGATGGGCTGAAAGTTTTCACGCGAACGGATGAGTGCCTGCATGCCTGACGCTCTGTTTGTACTTGATTAGACGATGCTTTTTTTTGGTCTTCCTTATTTATTTATTAATCGCAAAACAGTCGTCTTGAAGAACACAAAAGAATAGCTGCAGTATTTCAGCGTGTGGTGGGAACTCAGTAAGAGCTGTAGTTATTTTCTTTTACAAAATATTTCACTATTGTTTTAAGGGATGCATCGATACTGAAATGAGTAACCTACTAATTATTATTAATTAATCAACGTCACGGAACATGACACTGAGTTGGTTTCTGCCATGTGCTGCGTTTTAGGTTTAAAAGCTTATTTATACTTACCTGTTAAGTAGGTATACACAAGATGGCCGCCGCGTTTATCCTGCACATCCTCGGAAAATAACAAGACGTGTTCGCACGTATAGCATCATGTGACGCTGCATCTGTCTCAAATCGCACATTTACGTCCTACTGTAGACCGTTACTGAGTACTAACACTAACCGCTTTTCCTGTTACAGCTAGCGTTTGAATTTTAGAAACCTCTTAAACCTGACGAAAGGTCTGTTTGGAGGACCAGTCATCTTTTTTTTTTTTGTAGATTAGTAAATATTTTTGAATGTATGGTGAGGGTTTATGATTTGAGGCACAGATCATGACAACAATCACAACGACAGCAGAAAATTTTGAAGAGGGAGAGAGATTGAGAGATCATCAGGCTGTTTAACGTCGCTGTGCATGAAATCGATAAACATTACAGTTTGATTCGGAAACCAGGCTCTCTAGTGGACCTCGCTTATTATCCTCTGGATGTACGCAACATACACAAGCGAGTGTGTGAAAAATGCCGCTCATGTAGCAGCTGCTGGTGAAAGTGAAGTACTTGTCCCTGTAATAGAGAGCACGAGGACGGCCGACCTGAGCGCACAAAGCATTAAAAAGATTCCTTGAATTGTACGTCGACTCACAAGCGAAGTGTAAAAGGAACCAGAGTGCTCAGTGCTCGCTGAACTGAACTGCTCTTTCTTACATGTGACTGTTTCTCTGTACGCTTCAACGACGACACGAAGGCAATAAATCGAAATTTGAAGACACTACTGAATCTGCTACAGTTTGATTCACTTTAGTATCCTCCAATCGATATGTATCCTGTTTTGTTCGGGATCTGGACTACCGTAAATTCATGAATGATGACGACGTAGAGAAGGACTATTTCATAAGTATTTTAAAAGACTAATTTAAAAGGCAAATCAAATTTGTGATTGTTGCATTGATTTATTTCAATCGTTGTGTTTTAAATTGATTTGTCGATCCAGATCGTCACATCGTTACAGCTCTGTTCTCTGTTAAACGTCCAGTAGTGTAGGAAAATCCCGTAGTTCCTCCTCGTGGTATTTGCTTTAATTGATCATTAATCATGGAAAAAAAAATTGCCATAGTTTTATGTCGTATGTTTCTTTTTGGGACAGCGTACACTAGGATTACGTCACATCGTTTCACCCGGCAACAGAGTATTTTTTATTTTTTTTTTACGATTAAAATAAGTATGAGTATCGATGCATCCCTGTTTCTGTAATTATTCAGATCCGTCACTGCTTGGAGTTTTTAATTTGTGCCTTTAAGCCTCGGAGATCACATTTCATCCTAAACTAGAAGGAGAACCGCCTTTTCTTCCACACACTACCACATCAGTGTAAACTACAGGGTGTGTGTCATTTGAGGTTTTTATAGAAACCTATGGTTTGTTTTAGTTGTGTCTTTAAGGGCTACAGTGTTCTCGCTCACCAGATGAAGGGCGAGGAGTTTAAAATAACGCTGCTCTGTGTGGCCATGAAGGACACGATGTGAATTTTTGTGCCAAGATACTCAGTATTTAGCGATGCAGCATTGAAACGTTGGCCTTGTTGTCGTTAAATAGCTGCTAATCTGGACTTTGGTCCAACATCCATCTCTCTTTCTTTCTCTTTTTATTTCTCTTTATTTGTGTGTTAACTGCTGAGGAAGGAGTTATTAAAGGAATAGTTCAGTGATTTTTTTTTTTTCTAACCTGATCTCTATCCACTGTATGTGTTGTGTGTGTGTGTGTGTGTGTGTGTGTGATTAGCACAGACGAGAATTTCAACACATTTCCCTGCACTGAAAAAAAATAATGAGTTTACAACAAATTAATTCATAATAGAAATCTAAGGCCAGATGTTGAATTTTGTCGATTAAAGGTGTCTGTAATGTAAATGAATAATTCCAGTCAGAGATGGAACAGCTTTTTCCAGAGCAAGAATTTGTGTTTGTGTGTAAAATTGTGTGTCATGACCTGTGTGGCTCTAATGGCGTAAGGAAACCATTAAAAAGCGTCAGGAAAGTGTAAAGTAACCGGGACTACTTTTCACTGTATTGCTCCAGTGTTAGAAAGTTCAATACGATCTATAAGAAGAGCTTTAAAACTTTCTCTCTTAAAGTTTTAAGTTTGCATTGTGTGGTTGCGTATTCTAACGCTTCTTTAATAATAACAGAATTCAACATCTGCCCTTAGACTTTCATTACAGGTGAATTTGGCAGAAGAATCGTTCGGGTTTTGTGTTCTGTTCTCAGTGCTGGGAAACGTATCAACATTCTCGTTTGTCGTAGTCTCACACACACTATCTCTCTCACACACACACACACACACACACACACTACTGATACGGTGTGTAGAGTTTACGTTGAAAATGTTTGGAGTTCTCCTTGAATATGAGGTGCGCTTTGTTTGATGTATGAGTTTTTAAAAGGCTGTAGTTTTGATATAACTCTTAGGGCTTGCAAAAGTAAAGATGTGGAACATGTGATCATAAACGTGCGACGTTACGTGAAAAGAGTGACCCTACGTTCACGCTAATGTACGATAAGGCTGAGCTGCTTTCTAAGAGCGTGTGCAACACGTAGCTACGATTTCAGCATCATTTGAGCTAGGATTTTGTCATTTCTGTGCAAACGTGGCATGACGCAGTGAAGAAGCGACAAATTCAAACTCTCGTCTCGGACAATTCCTCAGAACGATCCTCAGTTTCTTCCTCACAACTTCAGTTCCTACCTGCAGTTAATTACACACACAAATGGAATAAGCGTAGTTTCATCTTATCCGTCTATTAATTAGAGACTTTACAAAAAAAGAAAAAATAAAGCTTGGACGAAAGTAGCAGAGATCGTTTGTGCTTCTGGTGAGTGTACGTAGCTAGTAGAATTAGCTCGCTTTGCTAATCCGATCTGAGAACGAAGCTAGTACGAAGCCGAGCACGTAACGCGTAAATCAAACCAGTGCTTAGTAGCTATGTATAGCTACTGAACAGGCCACGCCCACGAGCGATACGAGTCACTTGTCGCTCGCTAGTGTGAACGTAGGGTCAGCGTCGTAATGCATGGGGTAGAAACACTGAACGCTAGTGCTGTTACAATGCAAGAAAAATCTTTTTACTCTCAGAATGAACTCTTTAATAATCCCGCATGCCGTTTGTGTACAGATTTTACTTTAACGTGGTACTTTGGAGCTCCGTATCGGGAGTTCAGAGGCTTGTGATTTTGATTGTTTACACAGTAACATGTTCAGCTCTAATCTTATTTATCACGTGTGTGTGTTTTTAAGTGTGCGTTAAGGCTTTATTTAAACTATTGCATATTATTCATGCATATGATGATCATGGTGTGCCTTTTGCACTACATACAGAATAAACAGTTTAAATGAATCTGGATTCGTCACTGTTTGAACTGTTTTTAAAAGATTAACTTTAATCAAAGCGTGAAATCGAACCGTGTTCATGCAGATAGCGAGTAGGAATCCGTTTGTCCTGAAACTGTTTGTCATGTTTTATGTAAGTGCTTTAAATTCACAATAAATCAGATTTTTTTTAAAAAAGAAAAGCCCTTGTCTTTGTTTCTTTTTGACTGACTAATCATTTATTCACGTTAATTGGATAATCAGAGATGCTGATTTGTTTTTTTTATACACAATGCATCTCTCTTTTTAAAAAGAAAAAAAAAATTAACATTTTGAAAGAAATGAGCCAGCTAAAAGGAAACGAGACAGGAGCACAAACTAGTTTGTAAGGACTTAGTAATAAATTACAAATCAAACGATTATATTTTTATAAAAATAATGTATATAATGTAATAAACTGCTGTGAATGTAACAGGCATCAGCTAATACTTTAATAACGATGTTGCACATCTTGTAGTAAAGTATAACAACAATCTTGAATGCAGTTTACACCTGGAAAAGTTTATACCTTATTACAGTATGTATAACAATGTTATTACAACATTCCTTATTTCTCCCAACAGCCAGTAATGTGATGTTATTACACATAAGGTATTACGGCATAACATAAATGCAGAGTAAGTGAAATATTTAGTACCTTATTACAGTGTGTATAACGCTGTTATTACATATTTGGATAAGAGTTAGCTACATTATCGGCTGTTTATTACATTCCTGTTTTTTCATCAGCCAATTTAATATAAAGTAATATATAATGTTGCACGTAATCTATTAAGTTATAATGCCATTGCAGTTGTAATACCTTATTACAGCATGTTTAACAATGTTATTACACATTTCTAGTATAACATGATTCATAAGTGCAGATTACAACATTTTTTAATACGTTACTACACTATGGATAACAGTGTTATTACATAATTAGGTAAATTTACTACGTTATTTGCAGTTTATTACTTTTTTTAATCAACCAATAATTTAACGATGTTGCGCATAAATAATGAATAACATGAATGTCGATTAAGCGAAACTTTTCTAATACTCTATACACGTTACTGCATGTATAACAGGGTTATTACATATTTGGAGACAGGATTTACTACATTATCAGCAGTTTATTATGTTATGTTATAAACGTAATAACATTATTGCACGTTATATTAGCTGTAACAAATGAATTGTAAGTGCAGTTTACAACAGGAAACATCTGTAATGCGTTATTACAACATGTATAACGTATAACGTATAACCATAACCAAAATAATTACATATTTGGATATATTTTGCTATATTTAGTTAGTTAGTTTATTACCTGCATTTTTTCACCAATCAACAAAATAATATAATAACGTTGCACATAATGTAATAAGGTATAACATTGTACACAGTTTATAATGAAAAACATGTTATACTTTATTACAGTATGTACAACAATGTTATTACATAATTGGAAAGGAGTTTCACTATTATTTACTCCATTATTCTCAGTTTATTACATTCATTTTCTTCTCAGCGTATAATATGATAACGATGTTGCACATAATGCAGAATGATGGTAAGATATAACGTGAATCGTGAACGCGGTTTACAATCCAAACAATGTTTAATGCGTTATAACATTTTTCATAACTTTATTACATAACTGAATACGAGATAGACTACATTATCAGCAGTTTATTTCTTTCTCTTTCCCCCAGTTATCCAATAATATAATAACGTAAGGTTTAACATAAAAGCAAAATATTTAATAATTTATTATAGGTTTTATAACAACTTTATTACGTACGCTTTATTACTACATTATCAGATGTTTATTACGTGTATCTTTAATTAGCCAATAATAACTTTGTTGAACATGATGTAATAAGGAATAACGTGATTACAGTTAAAGTAAAGCGCTTGTTATATCTTATTACAGTATCTATAACAATGTTACTACTTAATTAAGAGGTTTACTGCATTATCGGAAGTTTATTACATTCTTTTATCGTCAGCCAATAATTTCATAACGTTATTGCACATAATGTAAGTTATAACATGAATCGTGAATGCAGTTTACTACAGGAAATATTTGTAATAAGTTATTACAGCATGTATAATCATGTTATTACATATTTGGATAGTTTTGCTAAATTAATAACAGTTTATTACATTAATTTTTTTCTTCCATTCGACTAATAATGTAATATAACATTGTTGTACATAATGTAATGTATAAGATATAAGATGAATCGTGAATATAGTTTACATTACAAAACATTTGTAATACTTCTTTATAGTTTATAACAACTTTATTACGTAGTTGGAACAGGTTTACTGTATTATCAGCAGTTTGTGACATTTTGCCAAAGATATAATAATAATGGTTGAATATAATGAAATAATGTATAACAAACACAGATTAAGCCGAAGCTGTAATACCTGATTATGTATAACAGCGTTACTACAGAAGTGCGTAGGAGTTTTAATACGTTGTTAGCAGTTTATTATATTTCGTTTTTAATTTCAGGACAATTTTTTGCCATTTTTAGATGAGAATGTAACCCTCACTAAGGTCAAAGCAAATACAGCATTTTAAAAGAAATTTTTTCACAACATTTTGGTGTTAAAGTTCACACACAGTACAGTGCGAAAGTCTTAGACACCCTGTTTGTTTGTTTTTTTAGTACAAACTTTGTTATAGATGTTTATTTTCTGACTTCTACATTATTGATTCAGTACAAAAACATTTTAGATTCCAAACATTAGTTTTCCAGCACAAAATGAAATGTTACAGAAAAATGTTTGTATGTCAGTAAAGAAAGCAGCAGATTCCATAAGAGACACTTTTCAGATAAAAACATAATGAAGGCT
>CM040475.1:19747480-19766265 GCA_022758105.1 Pangasianodon gigas | reverse complement strand
CCAATCCCCATCATTCCCAATAACATTCTGACCAATCCCCATCATTCCCAGTAACATTCTGACCAATCCCCATCATTCCCAATAACATTCTGACCAATCCCCATCATTCCCAATAACATTCTGGCCAATCCCCATCATTCCCAATAACATTCTGACCAATCTTGCTTGCGCTTGATGAAATTTTTACCAATTCCACTCATTCCTGATTATAGTCTGACTAATCCTATTCATTCTCAGAGAAATCCTGATCAAATTCTCACACTATGTGGTATAAATATCCGTGTGTGTGTCCGTGTGTGTGTCCGTGTGTGTGTCCGTGTGTGTGTCCGTGTGTGTGTCCGTGTGTGTGTCTCCGTGTGTGTGTCTCCGTCCGTGTCTCCGTCCGTGTCTCCGTCCGTGTGTGTCTCCTTGTTCCTGTCCCTATGTGTATGTGTGTGTGTGTGTGTGTGTGTGTGTGTGTGTGTATCAGTTCTGTTTACCCAAAGCTGAGAAGGAGCTTTATGAGAAAGAAGAGCGTCCCGAGACGCAGCAGGAGATCCTGAAGCGAGTGGCAAGCAGTCTGCCGCTCTACACACGCACCGGCGCTGGAGGTGAGCGAATCTCCGTCACAGTCCGAAAAGATCGAATCAAAATGAGACTGAAAGACAATATAATAATAATAATAATAATAATAATAATAATAATAATAATAAATGATTATTCTCTCTGTATAGCCATCCGCTACTGTGACCGCTGCCAGGTCATCAAACCCGACCGGTGCCACCACTGCTCCGCATGTGACATGTGAGTTAAAGCCACGACTCTGCAGATGCCTCACAACGTTAAAAAAAATATATTAGACTTTATAATATTTTAAATATTATATAGTACACATTGGATTAGATTAATGTTAGAATATTAAACATATTTAAAATGTACTGTATCTGTATAAAAGGGTAAAAATATGATGTGTCATATATATGAGGAATAAAACACTTTGGTACATGTTGTTATGTTGTTATAGGAAAATAATCACCTTTGGGGTTGATAATTAATAAGCAACATTGGGGTTGAGTAGAGGTGTAACGATACACTCCGGTCATGATTCGATTCGATTCACGATACTGGCGTCACGATACGATTCGATACGATACGATTCTCAGAATTTTTTGAACAAGACTTAAAGAAAGAAAAATGATGACTGGAAAGACTCCTTTTTTTAAACTTCTGAATCACAAACAATGCAAAACAGTGTACATGTTTGTCTGTGTAAAACTAAATAAATCAAAAATTGCTGCAAACTGAGGTTTAATTTCGTAAACAAATTGTACTACAGGTTAACCGTGTCTTAAAAATAAATAAATACATTTATAAATTGTCCTAAAATTTTTGATTGAATAAACACAAAGTCACTGACTCGGGGAAAATGATCGACTGGAACATAATGAGCTTCGTAGCAGCGTCCAAGGCGTCATTTTAACCGGAAATAGAGCTCCAAAGTCGGCTAAAATGACCACACATGCTGTTTTTTAACCTGCTTGTTTGTTTTTGGGGTTTGTTGTAGTGACACTCAGCTTTAAAAGACAGATAACAGATGAAATAAATGAGGCAACGTGATTAACAGCAGAAATGCAACATACAGAAATGATTTTTTTTAATTGCTCATGATGTTTAAGAATGGAAATGTCATGTAACGTGTAACAGGTGCGTGTTGAAGATGGATCATCACTGCCCGTGGTGAGTGAAATCATCTCTCGTTTCTAAAGCAGCTCTCGCGCTTTGTGTGTATTTCTCAACGCTACAGTTTCGTCTTTTTCTTCATGACAGGGTGAACAACTGTGTCGGTTTCTCCAATTACAAGTTCTTCATCCTGTTCCTGGCCTACTCGCTGCTGTACTGCCTGTTCATCGCTGCCACCGTGCTGCAGTACTTCATCGAGTTCTGGACAGTGAGTAATCACGTCGGGACTGCTCCTTTTTTTTTTTTTTTTTTTTTTTTTTTTTTTTTTTTTTTTCCCTTAGGTTGGATTAATTTCTTTGCAGTCCGTGTGAGGAGGTGGGGAGATATGACGAAAATATCATATCGTGATTCTCAAAAACATTTCTGCGATATGTATCACGCTGTAGCAGCACAGATTTTTACGAACAATTTCAGATTTCATATACACGCATTTAAAAATAAAAAAAACTATTTAATTACACGATTGAACTACAAAAATTAATTGTATTTTTTTTTTTATACTTAAAAAAACTTTTCTTTATAATAAATAAGTATAATAAGATAAATATATTTTTAACAATCGATTTTAAATCAGCTTCTTGCTTCCAATCAGTTTGTAATATTTTTTTTATATTATAAAGAACATTTTGTGACGTAAAGATACATCACGATATCGATATTACATCGTCATATCGCCGCGTTGTGCTTTGCTCTCGTCCTCTCCCTCTCCTCGTGTCTAACACTCTGTCTCTGTTTGCACTAAGCTTTGCCGGAGGAAATCGGCAGAGAATTGTCCGAAGGTAATCCTCGGTGTTAGTGTTGACTGTTGGTTATTGTGTCTGAGCCGGCATGGGAAATCAAAATAAATAATAAAAAACGCTTCATTATGCTTCATTTTCTTTATTCGCTGATTGTCTGCTTGTTGTTTGTTGTCCATTAGAGTCGCATGATTAATCACGTGTTTCTGTAAACTCGAGTATTTACCTGCGTTACATTCAGTTCTGTCTCTCCACCCTTGTTTGTTTGTTTGTTTGTTTGTTTGTTTTCACCCCGAATGTCCCACATGTGCTTTATTGAGACATAAACTCTACATTACAGCACCATGGAAGACATGTGGGATTCTGTCTTGCTGTGTTTCCAGGACTTAGATAAATTTTATTTATTTATTTATTTATATTTTTTTAATGGCACAATACCGCTTTTTCTTTTCCAATACCAAAGCTGGAACGTTGCGTCTCAGCCGATGCCGATACCCATCCGATATTTATTTTCTTAAAAAATACTAGTGTTAAAATGTTTTCTTTACCTGAAGCGCTTTACAGTTAAACTCTCTGACATGAAAATCACATACGTAATTTACGTAAATATAATAAAGTATAAATATAATAAAATCCTAACAAAAGAAAAATCGTCAAAACTCTCTTTATATGTAAAAATCTCCAGTTCCAAAAATACATTTCTTTCCCAAATCCAATTCCAGGATTCTCCGTTTCTTACAGGATCCGATATCCGATATGTTTTTCTCCAAAATCCGACCAACTGTTCCACTGCTGGTATCGGCCTGGTACTGATACTGGTACTGATACTGATATTGGTACTGATACTATTACCAATACCAATTCTGATACAGATACCGAAACTGATACCGGTACTGGTACTGATACTGATGCTGGTACTGGTACTGAGACCGATACTGATACCTGTACTGGTACTGATATCAATACTGGCACTGATACCGATACAGGTACAGGTACTGGTACTGATACTGGGAATCAGATCTCTGCTTATAGGCCTAGTAATGCTAAAAACAAAAAATATATATTACACACACACACAAAATTAATTTATACAGTAATTTTTATACAGTAAGCAGCTGCACTTATTGCCTTATTTTACTGTTTTCATTTTCATTCTTTGCACAATAATAAATTTTTTTGAATGAAAGTTCTTGGCCAAAACAAAACTTAATATAATTATTCATATAATAAACATTTTTGATTGTACAACACTTTTTAAAATCTCGAAGTGCTTTACGTATAAAACAGAAACAAAGCGATGCGACGATATAATATCTTCATCGTGATAAATGACGTAACAGTACACGAACTCAGAAAAAAGTTTTCTATTGTTTTGAATCTTTACAGCCTTTTTTTCATTTTATTCTTAATATTGATAAATGATTTTAATCACACTCATTTTTATAAATGTTTTTTTTCTCCTAATTATCAGTTATATTTTAACTTTCCATATTGCACTTTGTCTTCATTTATTGCATCTCGTTATTACTGTTTGTTTTTTGTGGATATCGTGCAGCCCTGTGACTCGTGTGTTTCCTCCTCGTCGATGTTGACCTCGTGTCTTTCTCTCTCTCTCTCTCTCTCTCTCTGTCTCTCTCTCTCTCCCTCCTCTTAGAGTAAGCTGCCCGACTCTCGGGCCAAATTCCACGTGTTGTTTCTCTTTTTTGTGGCGGCCATGTTCTGCATCAGCATCCTCTCGCTCTTCACTTACCACCTGTGGCTTGTAGGAAAGAACAGATCCACGATAGGTAACGCACTCGCACCGTCTCCACCTCTCTGCGCGTCCTCGGGACTCGATGGCTGCGTTTGGTTTACACGTGACCCCTTCTCTTTCTTTCATCCCTTCAGAGGCGTTCCGAGCGCCCGTCTTCAGGAACGGACCGGATAAAAACGGATTCTCACTGGGATTCAGCAAGAACATCGCACAGGTGTTCGGAGACCAGAAGAAGTTCTGGCTGCTGCCGGTCTTCACCAGGTAAACACACTCACACTCACACTCGAGGAATTTCCGTCTTATTTTACCAGGATTATAAACTTTCTTTTTTTTTTGTGCAGTCAGGGAGATGGACTCACGTTTCCAACCCGGCTGGTCATCTCTGATCCGGAGCAGCCAACAGTAGTCGTACATCCTGATTGCCTGAGCCAAAGGTGAGGTGCAGTTCCACATTTCCACCACACGGTGGCACTGTTACACCAAATAAAGGCTCAATAACAAATGCTTTTAAATACTTTAAAATATTCAACCCCAAAACTCTTTCATCAAAGCTGTACAAGTTTCTAAAATGCACAAACATCATTTCTGGAATGTTTTAAACAGCTGCTTTATTTACCAAGTTTGTGTGTGTGTGTGTGTGTGTTTAGCTCCGCCCCCTCGTTTAACCTACATGGTTACTTTACTTGCAGTTCGAGTAAAAGCAATAAAATCTCTGCATCTGTCTGAAATCTTCTTTCCAACTTCAGCGCTTTCCAACTTGTCGTCTTTAATTGAAACCATCTTCAGCCGACTTGCACCAGTGACTAGTTTCTCTTGTTGCTTATGGGCGTGGCCTGTCCTACGGTTTTTTTTTTGTTTGTTTGTTTGTTTTTGTTTTATGTTCTGATGAGAAACGGAAGTAGCTACTGTGTATGTGTGTGTGTATATCGCTTCTAAAGCCAAGTAATTAAACACAAATTAAATAACGCACTAATCGATGTGAAAATTCTGTTTACCTGCTCAGCTTTATGCTAGTTTTGTTCTCAGATTAGATTAGCAAAGCTAATACTAGCTACATACAAACCAGAGGCACCAATGAGCTTTATTTTTCTTCATAATGCTCTGTACACATTTAATATGACAAGATAAGATTAAAAACCACGGTTATAAGTTTTAAACAGTGAATCGAACCGCATTGCAGGAGGAGAACTGAAGAAACGTGAGGTACGTGCCGTAAGATCGAAGATCCGAAGAATCGTTTGGATTTGTCTCTTCTTTACCTGATTTGAATAGAATTGTGAAATTCTGTCACTGAAAGTAAGGCTCTATGTTGTGAGAATAGTGAGAACGATACGATCCCTTCCCAAGAATTTATTTATTTATTTCGTAAATACACTCAACGTAACCCCTGTGATGAAACTTTCACTTTGTCCGCATAAGGCAAGCGATAACGTTAAAAACGATGCTTGCGAAAATTCCTGTTCAACAGAATCCGCTTTTTTTCCGACTGACCTCACTTAACACGACGATTAAACACTTACGTACGTTAACGTTAGTTACTTGTTACACTCAAAGAGGATTCATTAGCGTTTTTGATATAGCTATGTTGACTTTACACGCTGCTCCTTAATACAGTGTGCACGTGAATTATCTAGTTTCGGGTTTAATTCAATTCTCTAAACAAAAATCTCACCGTTTGGTTTTTTTTTCTCCTTCTACAGTGTGGAAGGTGAGCAGAGTAGTGCTCTCAGCGAGTCTCAGAAACATCTGCTCAACAACGATGTCCACGATGATCACATCGTTGTAGAGGCTGTAAAGTCTGGTGAGTCGCCGCAGTGCGTTTTGCACATCCATGCAAGTGTGTGTGTGTGTGTGTGTGTGTGTGTGTGTGTTGTTTAAGTGCAATTGTGGGGGTCTGTGGGAAGGCGTGTCCAGATCACAGCACCTGAGCCAAACAAAATTCAAGGTGTTGCGATTATAATCCGTAGTGTCGCTGTCGTTTACGTGCATTTCGAGAGAAACGTGCAGAAAACTTCGCACTACTAAAGAACTTGATTCGAAAAATGAAAAATAATCCTAAAACTTTACAGCCTCCTCATGTATTTTTGGTTTCGCTTAAATCATCATTCACAGCGTGCGCGTCTGTTCATGAAGGGTGCCAATATTTATGGAGTTGGCTGTATACCCGTGTGGCATGACATAACATGCTTGCGTAATTATTTCACACTTCTGTTTTCCTTCACAGATGAAAGTGACACCATCACGGTTTCCATGGCGAGCGAGTCCTAGCCAGGTGAGCATCGTGTCTCTGTGTGTTCGTTAAGGAGGAGGCGGGGCTTGTGAGACGTGATTGACATGCTGTCATCTCCTCGTTTAGGGTTCGTGGTCGTTAAAAACTGTGGAGGAGAAACACAGCCATCAAACGTGATGCCTTAAACAACTCCATCACCTCTGCAGCAGCTCCTCGTCTGTGTTCAGCGTCCGGAGAAATTTGCATCCATCAGTTTTTCTTCTTCTTCTTTTCTTCTTTTTTTTCCACAGCAGTCACATTTTATCTTCACACCCACTCATGAACTTTGAGTAATGGTGCAATTCCTATAAAACCGTTTGTTGTTTACGAGAAATATTCGCACTACCGCTGTATTGTTAGGGGGTTTCATTTCCCCGGCAGTATCGGATCTGATGTTTACAAAGCGGGGAGTGATCTAAAGAGCTATAGCCATTTCCATCTCCGCTCCATTCCTGCTGCGTTTATTTTAACGTCAACTTACATAGCAGACGTGTTTCAGTTCTACTGCATCCGACCGTTTGTTTGTTTGTTTGTTTGTTTGTTTGTTTGTTTTAAATACTGGTGACCATAGTGCTAATAGTTTTTCTCTCCAAGATAACAGTTTGTTGTGTTTGAGGTCACAGGATCGCACATTTGCACGTTGAAATTCCACTCAGCAAACATTTAAATGAAATTATTAATACATATATTATAACTCTCACCCATCAAAAACAAACCGTTACGTAACCGTTACAATATCAAATAACGTACTTCCGGGTGGATAACGGCGGTGACGCTGCACTAAGAGTGTTAAACGATTTATTTAAACAATATATCGAAAAAAAAGAACAACGTTTTCATTTAACTTTTGATTAAATATCAAAATACGCAGATATCCTGCGTGTCTAAATATTGACAGAACTAGACACTTCTAACCAAAAGCAGTTTTGGTTCAAGTTGGATGTTAAAGTTCATTAATTATAAATTATTTCTCCAATGATGGAACTTTACGATTATCAGGATCACCTGTGTGTAGAATCGATATTTTACGTCTTATTTTAAATGATTTAAAACAGTATTATGTTCTTGTAGTATTGATTATTTTTTTTTTATCATCATCATCATCATAATGTAGATTAACAGGAGCCCTTTTAGAAAAGTGAAACGTTTCGGAACGATGGAATAAAGCGGAACGGGGACGTGTCGTCTTTAAAGGGTAACGTGGTTAGATCATGTGGAGAGTCTCAGATTTAACAAACCAGTTTTTCTGCACAGAGTGAACAAGACGTACAAGACTAGCGAGGGAAAATAAACTAGCGAGGGAAAATAAATCCTGATGACAGACAGGAGTTAAAAGGTAGAAAACGGAAAGAACGCTGAACTGAATGTGTTATGGAAAGTCCCAAACACAGCAATGTTTTCTCATCCGTTCGTATTTACGAGTCATGTGTCATTTGCAAACGAATCGACTCTTTGAGTCGGCTCTTTTAGCTGAACACTGAGAGCTGGGTTTTTTTTTTTTGTTTTTTTTTTCTCGTCATTTTTTTATTTATTTTTTATTTTTTTGGAGATGTAGACAACACCATCACTCCTGTAGTGTAATCACGGAATCATTTAATCACGGAAACCTCTTTTCCAATATCCGAGCTGTTCGTTAGCATTAAATTGAATCATTTTCAGTAATCACTTTATATCAGTCAGAGTCACGGTGAGGTTTGATATTCCTTACGTTAATTAAATCAAATAAAATTTTCAATTCTTCATCTGAAAAGTGCACGAGCATCCTCTTCGGCCATGTTTATGTTTAGATCGTCGTTTATTCAAAATAAATGTTCTCGCAAGTCAGAATTTAGCAACGAGTCATTTAGGAGCCGACTCTTACTGAGCCGAGTCAAATGATCTGACTCACTACTGAAAAGATCAGACGTCCCAGCACGAGTATATTTAGCAAACAGGATGTGAGTTTTCCACCCGGAAGTCCCTCCAGCCCGCATGTGTACAAAGATTCAGATTTAGTTTAAAGTTTGTTTACAGTATCGCAAAGCGCATAGATGAGGGATCTAAATGTTTTTTTGCATTAGGGCTGTTAACAATTCGAATACGTTTTTTAATTTTTATAATATTGAAGCCTTTCAGGACAAAACAGAGCAACACATGTTTTACTTTTAGCCGTATAAAGTGTAAAAGTCTTTCCAAATTTTTTTTAGGTAAATGACCCTTGTGTTGTGTTGCTTAATTACGTAAAACATGACTCACTATTTTTGTTAACATCCGATTTGCTAATTACCAACAGGAACTTACTTCAGTCGCTCTTTCTATGGCTGAGTATCAGATGGTGATCTGTTTGGATGCACAGTCTCCTCCGTTTTTGCTTTAAAAAAAAAAAAACAATGAATATGAGACGATAGATCAGAATTTCATCTTTCATTTTCTGATTTTTACATCTAGAGATGTTAAAAAACTTAGAACATGACACCTTTGGCGGCAGACCACCCAATTTTTTGGTGAGCAAAAGTATTGGAACAGATAGACTTAAAGTTAATTAAAGAAAATAACACTTGATATCTGGTTGCATGTCTCTTGCTTGCAATAACTGCATCAAGCTGGTGACCCACTGACATCACCAAACTGTTGCATTCTTCTTTTGTGATGCTTTTCCAGGCTTGTAGCGCAGCTTCTTTCAGTTGTTGTTAGTTTTGGGGAGTTTCTCCCTTCAGTCTCCTCTTCAGGAGGTGAAATGCTGCTCAGTTGGATTAAGGTCTGGTGATGGACTTGGCCAGTCTAAAACCTTCCACTTTTTCCCCTGATGAAGTCCTTTGCTGTGTTGGCAGTGTGTTTTGGGTCGTTGTCTTGCTGCATGATGAAGTTTCTCCCTATTAGATTGGATGCATTTCTGTGTAAATTGTCAGACAGAATGTTTCTGTAGACTTCTGAATTCATTCTGCTGCTACCATCATGAGCTCCATCATCAGTAAAGATTAGTGAGCCTGTTCCAGAAGCAGCCATGCAAGCCCAAGCCATGACACTACCTCCACCGTGCTTGACCCATGAGCTCGTATGTTCTGGATCATGAGCAGATCCTTTCTTTCTCCAGATTTTGGCCTTTCCATCACTTTGGTAGAGGTTAATCTTCGTTACAGAACTTTTGTGGCTAACCCTAGCCCTAAGCCTGTGGAGGTTGTTGATGTCACTGACTGGTGTTTTTGGGTTTTTCTTCACAGCTTTCACAATGTTTCTCTTATCAGCTGCTGTTGTTTTCCTTGGCAGACCTGCTCAATGCCTGGTTGTTTGTACAACTGTGCTTTCTTTCTTTTCCAGGACATTCCAAATTTGTTGTATTGGCTATGCCCAATGCTTGTCCCACTTTTCTCAGCTACAAAATGGCTTGCTTTTCTCCCATAGACAGCTCTCTGGTCTTCATGTTGGTTTATCCTTTTTAACAACAAATGCAGTCTTCACAGGTGAAACTCAGGGCTCAAACCAAGAGTAGACTTTCAGAGCTATTAATTGTTTAAACCATCAATCTAACAGGACACACCTGGGCAACAAGAAACACCTGTCAGTCACATGTTCCAATATTTTTGACCACTTTCAAATTCAAACAAAGGGTGCCATGTTTTAAGTTGTTTAATACGTCTAGATGTAAATATCAGGAAATGAAAGCTGAAGTTCTGATCTATCATCTCATATTCATCTTCTGATCTCAAACCCAAATGTCTTCGGTGTATAACAAAAACAAATGAATTGGCCTTGCTGTTCCAATACTTTCGGAGGGGACTGTGTATAGTGCAGTACGTAGGGTCTATAACACCGTAAGTATACCCTATGTAGTGAGCATATATAGTGAACAGAAAGCCTGCACGATTTTCACTGCTTAGGAAAGTGACAATTTTTACTTTCTGTGGTTTGTGATAAACAGAGAGTAGCTACTGCTAATGCTCGCTCATTAATATTTATTATACACTCGTTAATATTCGCATGCATTTCAATACTAAATCTTTTCAATACAATTGCACTTTTTAACTGAATTAAATAGCAGTCCTAGCTCATGAAAATCTTTATTATTAATAGCACAGGTGATGTGTTTAGAGCTCACTCTCATTAGAGAAGCCTCTTAAAAGTCTTAAAACTGGAATCAGAACGTTTCTTAGACATTTTTTGGCTTCTTTTCACAATAATTTCCATTTAAATAGAATCAAATCCATCTCCTTATTCTACTACTCCTTATCTGCTTTAATAATGATCTTCAATAAACGTAAATAAAATCGATGTATAAATTAATGTAAATAAATTCTGTACCAACCGAAATGTTAAATTTATAAATAACAAGGCGTTGTGTAAGAGATTCCACGTTTATGCATATTCATTATTCATAAGCTGGTTGTCTTATGAAAAGATTTGCTTATATATATTTATCTACTTTGTGTTTAGTTGTACAGTGGAGTGCAAAAGTTTACGCACCCCTGCTCTGAAGTGTGTATTGGAATTTTTTTTTTTTAATCTGTTTACCGGTGTTTTATTTTTTGTTGTTGTTTTTCCCGAACTTTGGTCATGTTTTTGTGTCTGCTTTTCATACATGTTTAAAATATTTTCTCTATCTCCAACTTCTTCCAGACTCCCATGGAATCATAACTGATCTTAGAACTCGTCTGATTATGAGTTTGAGCTTGTCTGAACTTTTCCTGACTCCACAAAGTGAAAATTCTCGTTTTTTTGTTTGTTTGTTTTTTTTAAATAGCATTAAAAGGATAGACGTTTTTACATCACACATTTACTAACAAGAGCAAACCCAGACAAGAACATGGGATTGTGCTTGTAATTCATTTTCCACCATTTTGTGATGATAGTAAAATTGAGTGAAACATAATTATCATGAATGTAAACTTCTGGGTTACGTTTTGTTCGTAAGGCGACGATTCGATACGTGACGATACCACTGAGTCTACGATACGATACGATACGATACGATTCGATTTAGTCACCTCCGATCGAAACTGGTGGAGGAAGAAGCTAACCTGTTAAATTATTCATACATCAACTTAAAAAATACGAATGAAGTTTTTCCCCCATGCGTAATTTTTCCTTTTTTTTAATCATTTAAGATAGTTGCTTTGATTCAATTCAATCGTTGCCTTTTAAATCGATGCATCAATCCAAATCTTTGATCGTTACACCTGTATGAAGGTGATTTACAGAAGAAAAAAAAAAGTTATTTGATAAGGCTTTTAAAATTAAAGCATAAAACAGTACATGACTAACTTAATGAGGCTCATGCAAATAAAAATAATTACAGAATGTCGACAGGGACACAAACGTCTGATCATGCTAGTAAATATTCTTCCTGAGGATCTGTCAGTTGCTGTAATATTTAATTCTCAAGTCGTTTTGTTTTGTAAAAAATCGTTTTTTTTTTTCACCCAGGAATCGAGGGGGATGCTAACTTTTGCACTCAACTGTACAGATCAGGCTCGTTCATTTAAAATCTGACCTTGGTCATTTAAGGCTGCTGTGTTTTTGCCAAATAAAGGGCTGAATATCGGAGCTCAGAGTGTTTACAGCAGGAACGTTCCTCTGTGTGCTCACACTCAAGCCCACAAACACCAAGGACACCAAATCCTTTTTTTAATTTATTTATTTCACTCTTCTGTCGTCAGTATCAGTGCTGTCCGTCGTTCCTCTGCTGGTGCTCGCTGTATTTTTTTTTCTCACCGTCTGGTCAGGTGTTTAATCTATGAATTGTTGTTGAATAATTATTATTCCAGTGTTCTTCAATATCCAAAGTGCAACCGTGTGTGTTTGGAAGGTGTGTGTGTGTGTGTGTGTGTGTTTTATGGTGATCAGTGTCAGGCTTTTATCCAGATCAGTACGATATGTTGAGGCGTGCGTCAGGAAGCTCGCGGGACAAATAAAGAACGTGTTAAATAACAGAAACCTGCGTTCACACTAGCAAGCGACGTTTATTTTCTGCGTACGCGTGCGAGCCACGATTTCCTCAATTCTATGCAAATTAGGTAAACGACAAATCCAACCGATCGGCTTGAAGGATTCCTCGGACCGATCCTATGGCACGTGTGGTCCGACGTTTCTTCAGTTCCCCGCTCACTACTTTAGTTTCCTACCTGCGATTAGTTCCTCGTAAAAAAATGCGAAAAAGTGGTTTTATCTTATCCTGCCGTATAAAATGTGTGTAGAGACCGTCAGTGCCTCAGTTTGCTTGATTTGCTAAGCTAATCTGAGAACAAAGCCGGGCGTGTAACACGTAAATCACACAACACTGATTAGTGCGTTATTTAATTTGAGTTTAACTCGTTAGCTTTAGAAGCGATATATATATATATATATATCTATTGTATTTCTCATCAATATGTAGGAAACGCAGGACAGGACAGGCCACGCCCACCAGCGACAACCGTCAAGTGACGCTAGCGTTTCGTCACGCGGTAGTCTGAACGTACGGTGAAAGAGTACAAAGCGAAAAACAGTAATGAGTGTGTGATTAAAACCCAGTTACGCACACGCCTCTATCTCAAAACGCACAAGGCAGTGAGATTTCTGAGCTCAGAATGTTTAGAAACACTAAACTGATGTATTTTTCTATGAATCCAAATATAAAGATAAATAATTCGAGGCTATATGATATAGATATGTGTAAAGAATGTTACGTTTTTGTTTTTTTTTTCAGTGGCATTCATTGGCATTGTTTTCTCTTCTCATGAGGCCAATCTCATACCACTTCATCTGATTGCAGATTTTTTTTTTTTTTTTTCCTGTTAAACGCTGCCGTGAATTTGTTCTAAAATTAGCAACATTTAAATCAGGTCTTTGCTTTCTGCATTTTGCTTTTTCCTTCATTTCTACGCCTTGCTTCCTCCTTCAATCGCAGCACTGATTATTTTATTTATTTAATGTTCGATAAACCAGTTTTCTTCCTTTCACACCTTTATAAGCCATACTGAATTCTCAATTCTGAATTTTTCAGACTCTTACTTTGGACCATTTTTTATTTACTTTTTACAAAAAAAAAAAAAGGAAAAATCCTATGAGGTTTTATGGCATGTAGAGTAGCTTATATTTGTACCCTGCTGATTTTTTTTTTTTGTCAAATATGTTTCAGGATTTACAGAAAATATTGAAAATACTGTAAAATGTTGATCTCATGTCTATTTTTCTTGTCTGATTAATTTGAATCTTGATATTTTGTGAATGAAGTACTTGCTTATTATGTGAACATGACTAAAAATAAACGTGCTTTTATAGAAAAAGGACATATTTCTCTTTGTGTGTGTGTGTGTGTGTGTGTGTGTGTGTGTGAGACCCTGAACTCTGTTCAGCTCACTGACACTCAGGCCATTGAACTCATCTTACACATCAGAAGTGAGGAATGTCAAATAAACTCTTACTTCCACCCTCCTGTGGGTTTTTATTTATTTTATCAGGTCATCGGAGCTAAATGTGCGGAAAAGTCCCTAAAGTTCGGCTTTAATGAAGCTTTCACTGACATCAGTGTGTGATTAACACAAATGATGACGTGTGTAGAGTTTCAGCTGCTTTCCTTATTGCACAACTTCATTTCAAATGTTTTTTTATAGGCTTAAAGATGCTGTACTTTTTTTTTTTTTAACATTATTTTTCTTTTATTTTTAGTGTGTGTTACTTTCTAGTTTTAAACTGATTTTTATAGTTTTATATTTTTAGTTTTTTTTTCTTAATTATAGTTTTATACTGTTTATAGTTTAATTTCTGATTCAACTAGTTCATGATTTATTTTTATTAATATTTAATTTTTTAACTGCACATTGTGTGATATCTTCCTAAACGTACCGAACGTGTCATCGGTCTTATTAATAAACTTTAAGTAAAAAGTCAGTACTTTATCTGGTTACAGCGCAATAATTATATTATTATTTATTATTATTTAATATTATTTAACAAACTCAAGTCATGAATTTTTATTTTATTTCTTATTTCTAGTTTGTTCTGGAGCCATTTTTAGTTGTTGGGTTTTTTCTTTAGTTGTTTTTTTTTTTTATTCTAACTCACAACTATGAGCTTTTATTTATTTATTTATTTATTTATTTATTTATTTATAGCTGTAATTAAATCTGGTGTAATGAGAATGATAGTATAAAACAAAGGCATTTGAGTAAAGGATGATGTTATTATATTAAAGGTGATTAAAGCGTTGGGTTTGAGAGCAGAGAACGTCGTGTCAGTGAAGTGTAATAAATAAAGAACTCAGTTTAATCCCCAATATGTAGCTACATGTAAATTAAATTAAATTAAAAAAAAACAAAACAGCCCAGACTGAATTATTGTGGTTTTACATGGGAAGATGATGTCTTGCAGAAAGATTTCCGGACTTGTTCTGAGAATAGCGTGTCACTGATTCTGATCATTCAGATTATTTGATAAATGATTTTCTGTTCTGGCCTAAAGCCGGGATTTGGGCTGCGTTCACACTGACATACACGATCAATCAATCAATCAATCATTTGGCTTTAATACAAAGTCATTTACAGGGAGAATTTCTGTCCCAGGATGTCCGAGTTAATGCTGTCCCCTCAACGTCACTTTGAATATTGTCTGATGTGTCGTCCAATCTAATACAGATGCATCTGATAATGTTTTATATCAAATGTTTTTCATTCACGTTTGCGTTTTCAACATTGGACGTCAGTAAGTTTTCTCTACACACTGGACCGCTTCCTGAGCCAGGATGTTTACACTGTCTGAAAACTCTGTGCTGAAACACATTAAATATGTTTCTGTTCAAATATTTGTGGTTTGTTTAGTGAATCTGGTGCTAATTTGTTGCTTGGTGCTGGTTTATTGTTATTCCTGTGAGAAGTTAGTGGTTGTGGGTCGCTCTGATGTCAGAGTGACGCACATTATTGATATCGTTATTGATATTGATATATTGATACTGATATTTCTCACACAATTACAATGGAGTTTAATAGTAGAAAACAAAAATCAACAATCTCAGACATCAGGTTTCACTGTTAACTCCTAAAAACAAAACAACTTTTCCCACTCATCATTTTCCAGTCATGTTTAATGTTATATTAATGAGAAATCCAGCGTAGAAGCAGTAAAATCTGGTCCCAGAATGCAGAGTCTTAGTCAGAGATCTAGCGAGATGACGAGCGCGATGCGGTTGATGGTGATATTAGCGTGAAAGTTGAAGCTTTGGAAGCTGATCTGTTTGAGCAGAGTGTACAGATGAGGAGGTGAGAGAGCTGCACAGACTAAATCACTAAAGCGCCGCTGCATCGCTCTCTTTAGGTAGAAATGAAGCGAGGGTTAAATCCCACTGCATCGCTATCAGTACAGCATTGTGGGTAATTTAGGAAATTGTAGACTAAACAAAGTAAACCTTGGATGCTGTTATAGATCTTGTGTTAATTATGAAGATAAATATGCAAGTTGTTCAGGGTGAATTTTTTCCTTTTAAGTAAAAATAAAAAGACTGTTTGTGTCAGCTCTGAGGACACAGGGGTCAGAGGAACAGTAGAGAATATAAAGAATATTGTATTTAAATCCTACAGAGCGACCAAAACACACAACACTGACAACTACAAGAGACAACAGACCAATTAGCGCCATCTTGTATTCTGTATGTGTTGGAGCTGGAATCACGTGACTCTCACGGACCAATCACAGGATGATAAGAAGTTGGCGTTGATGACTATAGCAAAGGAATGCATTATTAAATTATTTATTATTGTAAATGATTCTGTTGTAGCAGGGAGACATGTTGGAAAGAACTAGTGATGAAGGATGAGATCACAAAACGAGTCGACTCTCTGAATCGGCTCTTTTAGTTGAGAACCGACTCCCATATATATATATATATATGAGCCATTTTTAATTATTATTTTTTTTTTTTTACTCTTGCAGTGTAATTTAATCAAAAATAAATTTTAAAAAATGCACTTTCCAACACCTGAGCTTTTCATTAGCATATTAAAGTGTGTTTGACTCTGAATGATTCAGCATGACACAGAGGATATTTTATAAAAATCCAATACAAAATAATGTTATTATGTTTATTAAAAAGTAGATTAAGATTGGATGGAACAATTTGAGCTATAAGAAGAATACTCACAAGTCAAAATGTCACAAACTTTGCCTTATATACAGAAAGAAAAAGGCAGTGAGCCATTTGGGAGCTGAAAGAGTCGACTCTTCTTGGTGAATCAAATGATCTGACTCACTGAACATAGTGTACATTTCCATCACTACTCTTTACCATATACAATTTTTAAAAAATAAAAACGCCATTACACTTTTTAGGACGTAGATTTCTCTCAAACAGTAGTGAAAAAACAAATAAAGTCATTTTTAAACTGAATCAGTTCTGTATCAGGACCTGGCCTGGGGTTTGAGGAAATACCTCGAGCTAATAATAGCACAGATCCACAGCCTTATCATGAAATAAATAAACACTCATTAAAAAGACAGTTTTAACTTGCACTTGCATGAGGAACAACATGTTTGTTTGTTTTTTGTCTTTCTTCAAAGTGCATAAGCTAAATGCTGTAAATGTAAATGTTAGTAAGTGTGTTTCAGGACTGGAGCGCGCGCGCTGTGGAGCGGATTCACGCCTTGTTATTATTTTCATGGATAAATGAATATTCATGCGTGTTCATGCATATTCATGTTTGTAAGTGGCCTTTAGAAATGGCATACAAAAGGCATATCTCTGCCTGCTTAAATCTCCTTTATATTCATTACTCATCATTTAAAGAGCATGCATTTTGTCCAGTTTTGCACTGACCCATCCTTTGTTTCTTGTTCTCTGATTTTTTTTAATCTTGGGAATAATCATTATGGAATAAAACAATTCCAGCATTGAAAGTAGGGTGAGAGAGAGCACAGCTGACACCACATGACCGCTGCAGGCTTTTTTCCTCTCTCTCTCTCTCTCTCTCTCTCTCTCTCTCTCTCTCTCTCTCTCTCTCTCTCTCTCTCTCTGAGTCTCCATGGAGCTGCTCCATGTGATGTGGGATTGCAGGAGTGAAGCAGGGCCTCCAGCATTCCCGACTCCCACACCGGCGCACAAGTGCACCACCCCGTTCCGACGGTTGGAGCTGAATTGGGGTTAGATTTTTATCTCAAACACTCAAACATCACAGCTCCTCTGGGCTTTGTTTGGGCGCGTGCAGGGGCGGGACTGTGCGGGGAAATTACCGCCCGGATGTTCAACTAAAGTGGATTTTGGACCAAATCAAAGTTTCTCTCAGTCCAGTGCGGCTTTGTTCAGTAAGAGGCGCTGCTCCAGGCTGATGAGAGACGAGCTGAGGTCTGCTTTTCAGTCTGATCTGCGAGTCTGATAGTGACACAGGAAAGCGGAGCAGGATGAACGGAACCAACCAAACCGACCCGGCATGCACACAGGAGCCGCTTCCGGCTATCCAAGTCATCTCAAGTAAGTGGGTTTGTGTTTTTTTTCCACGAAAAACTTATCAAAATACAATGTGAAAAAAAAGAGAGACTATACTAAAATAAGATCATGCAAAGCAAAAATGAGATTATGCAAAACAAATAAATCAAATAAAAAGACCATGCAATAAAAAAGACCATGCAATAAAAAAGACCATGCAATAAAAAGACCATGCAATAAAAAAGACCATGCAAAAACACAGACTTGCAGTTTGGAGGAACAAAAGAAACAATTCAAATGCAGGTGGTCTGGTGCAGGTTTAACTGATGAACCACCAACATCTGCTTGTTTGTTTTGATCCATCATGATACTGCATGCTTTTCTTTTCTTTTCCATAAAAGAGTGAAAGTGCTGCATGAACTCAGGGTTAAGCTGAACACACCACTGAGGTCTGGAGTGGGAGCAGAAGTGAAAACTTTCCTTCATTACAATCTTCTCTTGTGTCTAAAAAAAGTGTAGACTTCTGTTCCTAATCATGATTTGATCCTAAGCCAATCATTTCTCTTTTTTCTGGCAATTTGCAACTCACAGCAAAGCAAATAAGCTCCAATAAATAAATGCAACTCTTGTTAAATACACTATACGGCCAAAAGTATGTGCACCCCTGACCATCACACCCAGATGTGCTTCTTCCCCAAACTGTTGCCACAAAGTTTGAAGCACACAATTGTATAGAATGTCTTTGTGTGCTGTAGCTTTACAATTTCCCTTCACTGGAACTAAGAGGCTCAAACCTGTTCCAGCATGACAATGCCCCTGTGCACAAAGCGAGCTCCATGAAGACATGGTGTGTGAAGGTTGGAGTGGAAGAACTCGAGTGTCCTGCACAGAGCCCTGACCTCAACCCCACTGAACACCTTTGGGATGAACTGGAACACCGAC
>CM040475.1:19713114-19743922 GCA_022758105.1 Pangasianodon gigas | reverse complement strand
GAGCTCCATGAAGACATGGTGTGTGAAGGTTGGAGTGGAAGAACTCGAGTGTCCTGCACAGAGCCCTGACCTCAACCCCACTGAACACCTTTGGGATGAACTGGAACACCGACTGCACCCCAGACCTCCTCGACATCCCAACATCAGCGCCTGACCTCACTAATGCTCTTGTAGCTGAATGAACACAAATCCCCACAGCAACGCTCCAACATCTAGTGGAAAGCCTTTCCAGAAGAGTGGAGCTCATTATAACAGCAAAGGGGAATAAATCTGCAATGAGATGTTCAACAAGGACATATGGGTCTGATGGTCAGGGGTGCACATACTTTTGGCCGTGTAATGTAATATTTGGACAGTCATATTGTTTCTGGCTGAACATCCTGCTGGTCATTAAACTCTCTCTCTAACGCCACGCTCAGTCAGGCCACCTAGATAACCGTGGGGTCATTACACCTTCAGAGAAAGTGGTTTAATGGAATTGGTGACCCCTCGATAAAACGCGACCTCGTTATGAATACGTGGAAATCTCTACGGATTTTAGGATTGGATCTGATTTCACTGAAGGTGCCATGATCAGATTATAGAAAGAATCTTTATTATGCCTCTTGAGGTGAGACCACTTTCTGTGTTAAAACATATAAAATAATAATAATAATAAAAATAAAAATAATGAGATGACACTGTTTTGACATGGTGTCAGGCTGATGCCAGCAAAAAATGGTGGATCGGATATCAGAGGAAAAAAAAGAACGAATTCAATCCGATCCTGTCAGAAATTGGAAAAAAGATTGGAATTGTAAGTAAATTAAAAAAAAAGCTGCAGTTTTGTTTTTTTTTTGCTGCAGTTGCAGTGTAAATTATGTTTTTAGCTGTGTATTTTTTAAAGTGAAGTGATTCCAAAATATAAATAAAAATATCATTTTAAAGCTTAGTGTGTGTAAAAGAAAAAAAAAATATCACATGGATATGGATATCGGCTGATTTCAGTATCATTATCGGAAAAGGAAAAGTAGTATTGTACCATCTCTAATAATAATAATAATAATAAATTTCATTCATATAGCATGTTTCATATTTAAAATGTAGCTCTAAGTGCTTCACAGTGACATAAAAAACAAAATAAAAGGATTTTAAAATAAAAGAGGCAAGTAATAATCGTGAAATAAATTGAATAAATGAATGACACTGGATTTGTGTTCAGGTTTTTTGTCATCAGAATTTTTTTGATTAAATACCTTTATGCAAAAACCTGAAAAAATTTGAATTACAGCCTTTTGTGTATCTAAGAATGGATTATTTTTGCATTCCTGGAAAATCATGCACGTTTCATTCTGTTTGTCCAGGAGATGGCGCTGTAGTTAATAAATCATATGCATTTTTTTTTTTTCCATAAAAGCTCTTAGAGAGGCAGAACACAGGTCATAAATAATAAATAAAAAGGTTATTGGTGTTGAAGTAGTCATTTTTTGCTAATGAATAATAATTCAGTTCATGAGTGTGAGCTGATGAACTGTTGCTATAGAAACGATGACGTATTAGAACAAGCGCATTAATATAATGCTGCATTAATGTCAGAAAATTGCTGCTGTTATAGAAAATGAATTCAGTGAAATAACATTCGTCGTGTGTGTGTGTGTGTGTGTGTGTGTGTGTGTCGTAGCCGCTCTCTGTTCATGCTGAAACTGGGCTCCTTCCAGTTCGCTCTGCTTAAGATGGTGTTTACGATCTTGTCCATCGTCTTGTGGACGAACGGGAACTTCGACGTCACTGATGTGAGTAAAGACTCGCTGCAGCAGCTCCGGATGGACGAGTTGTGTATTGTGTATGTAAAGTGTATGTGTGTGTGTATGCAGTATATAGTGACACTGTGTTTGTGCAGGTGAAGATCAGCAGTCCTGCGCTCTGGATAAACACCACCGTGGGCGTCCTCACCATCATCGCCCTGTGGCCCGTCGGCATCATGTTCATGCATGTGCGCGACACTTTACGCAGCCTGAAGATCGTTCCGAAATACGCCATGTATCAGGTGAGTCTCTGCTGAACACAACACCTTTTTAATCCGTGTTCATTATTAATGCATTTAATGTATTTTCCTGCTCTGTTTTCCTCCTTGTATAGCAAAACAACACGCGTATTTGATCATTTTTATTTGTCGTTACTTTGTCGTCATACGAATACAAAACCATTTCGTCCACTAATTCCAGTCTAATTCCTTTAAAAGTTGCATTTCAGTTGTTTTTTTTTTTAAAGTATTCAGTGTTCAGTATTCAAATGCATTTTTGAACCTTCTTTAAATACCTTTTTTTTAACGGGAATATTCACCGTTAGTCGTAAAGTTCAGTAACGCTGCTCAGATTAAAATAAGATCCACGAACAGACTGCATTTTCTACAAACTAATGTACTGTAGAGTTCAGTTTAATTAGTTAAAAATAAATGCAGACTTCAGTAAAGTGATTATTTCACCAATCTATCAAACAATTAATCAACTAGTTGATTAGGTGATCAATTAAAATGAATGAATGAATAACTAAATAAATAATATTATAAAGTAGTATAATGTTAATAATTCTAATAATGTTAATATAGTACAGTACAGTACAATGCTAACAAACCTAACTGAGAAAAAAAAACAAATTCATATTATTTGATATAAAGTCACAAAAAGAACAGAAGTTTGGTAATTTTATGTCCTATTGAATGCAGTTGAAATGACTTTGGGCTTACGTACCCGGTTAGTTAAGACATTTTTTGCTTATTATTATTCTTATTCTTATCTTCTTCTTCTAATTATTTTACCCATGATGCTTTTCTGTGTGCTGTTCTTAAGCTGGTGCTGGTGTTCAGTCAGCTGCAGACGGCCATCATTAACATTCTGGCCATGAACGGGACGATCGGCTGCGCTCCACCGTACTCCTCTCAGAGCCGCGGCTACGGTGAGTCTCACACCACTGAGATAATCCACGCAGAACTGAACTACTTTCATCTTCATTACAAACACCAAGACTAATGAATATGCATGAATATGCAAATTAGAACCCCCCCCATGTCCTCCTGCCAGTAAACTAACTGTAAGTAATCTGATTTATTTCACAGCACCTAAACCTGTTCATGTATAACATTGTTGTTACCATAGAAACCAAGGCATTAGCCACCTTAGCTATCTATCTATCTATCTATCTAGCTAGCTAGCTAGCTTGTCATGCATATTGTGTAGCTAAAATTTCCAGGGTCCCACGTCATCATCCTCTTAGAATTTGCATAATCAAACATGATTTTGTAACATGTCAAATTTAAGCTCATACGAAGCCCCGCCCTCGAATCAGTGTAATTCTGAGAATGTGGTCTAAAAAGCTGAATTAGCATGCAAATTCTGTAGCTAAAAGTGTACATCATCATCCTCTGATAATTTGCATATCGGATGTGATTGGTTCAAAGCTGTAAAGCAGTATTAGTGACATCACAAATGTAGCTCATACGTAGCCCCGCCTCCAAACCTGTCACACAGAAGTACTGAGAAAGTGTGTTAGGCAAATTTGGAAACAAATTGTTTTTAAAAAACAAATTAAAAAAGCCAACCAAGTTGTTAAGTGACAAATGTTTTAACATTCGAAATGTTTTTCTGTTTTTTTCCCGCCAGTGATGAGTCAGCAGCTTCTGATCATGGAGATGTTCATCATCACGCTCGTGACTCGGCTGCTGTACCGGCGTCAGTATGATCCCATACCTTACAGCGACGGTGAAGAGAAGAAGAATATTGTTCTCGCCAGCAGCGAGAAAAACTTTGTGTGAAAAATAAAGAGTGAAATGCTTTTTTTGGCACGACGTCACAGTCACACCACAGACCTATAAGTGTATATTTTTGTATTTATAAACAAATGGCTCTTTTTTTCACAAATAAGGTACAGTATTTTTTTATCAACAGCATGTATGTGATCCAGAATTTTTGTAGGTCTGTCCAAGTCTTTGTGCAGAAAAAGAACAATGTTTTACATATTCTTCTTCTTCTTCTTTTTCACTTGCAGCCCTTTTTCACTAGAAAAGCAGAATAAATCCATGAGGAATGTGTTCTCACTGTATTTTCCTTATCTCTCTGGGAGGGTCTTCACCTCCTGGCCCTAATGGCGTCATTATTGTTTAAACTTACTGTTCATTATTTTAAATTTTAAATCGTGTGTGTAATCATTTTGCCAGACTTCAACGTGAAACAGAATGAGGCCTAACGTTAACCTGGCGCGTATCAACAATTCGAACCTGAATAATACGAGAGTTAGAAATCATAGTTGTAAATGTGAGGTGTTTTGATATTATTATTATTATTATTATTATTATTATTATTATTTAAATATCATAGTCACAAGCCAAATTTTCCTGGCCACTTCATCTAAAACTCAGTAACTTAAAAACAAGTTTAAACAATGTTCATTTTAACCTAACTGCAATTTTAAAATAAAAATCAGGAAGTGATGTGAATAAGAAACCAGTCTACATCTGGACAAGTGGAACATCCAGCTATAATGGCTCGAAATAAACGAATATGTTCGTACGTATTTTCACAGTGAGCGGAATTTTTGCCTCACAGCTCCGGCTTCCCCCGGCTCGATCCCGGGTGTGTGTGGAGTTTCACATGTGCTCCTGGTATTGGGTTTCCTCCAGGTTCTCTGGTTTCCTCCCACAAACATGACATACCTGGATTTGGTTACGCCACATTGCCCCTAGAGGAGTGTGTGTGTGTGTGTGTGCAGGGTGAGTTCTCCTGCCCTGTGCCCAGTGTTCCTGGGGAAAGGACCAGGATCCAGAGCGATCCTAACCAGGATAAAGATGAATGAATGAATGAATGAATGAATGAAAATTAAATCCCTAGCTGCAGAAAGTTTGAGAAGCTCTGATTGATATCTAATCTAACCTGATATTAATGACACATACATGTGTATTGAGATTTTTCTTTCATGTATACACTCTGCATTTATAGGTGTACTATTACTGACTGTAATCTAGCTATTGCACAAAGTATTGGCCCCCTTCTACACAGTCTGTTAATGGACAGAGACCCACAAAGTGAATTATATCTCAAAATGTTTTGATTAATTTCGATTTTTACAAAGCTCCCTAAACAAAGAACGAGCTCCCTACTTCCTTTTTGGAGCTATTGAGCTTTGTATGAGTCACTCATCACCTCTTCATTACCTGTAAAAACACGTGCTGTGGACGTGCACATGTACAGGGTGTCCTATACAGCTGCGTACTTTATATCTCAACCCAACTTGACAGCGCATACAAACCCAGACGAGACCTGCCTGATTCTGACCAATCACAAGCCGCGGTTCACTACTTCCGCGTTTCCAAGCCAACCAATCACAGCGCGGTCCAGCAGAGCCGCAGTGTTTCACAGCAACCGTTCAGAGGGGAAAGAAAACAATAACTGAATAATTTGGTTGTTTTTTTAGGATTTAGTGTGATGGAAGAGGACAAGAAGGAAATGTCTCCTGTTTTCGAGGATGATTTTATGATTGTTAAGGAAGTGCAGCGTTTCTGTTTGTGCTTTTGATGCTTTAGATTGCAGAAACATTAGCCAGCCATTATTAGCTGTGTATAATAAACAGTGCAGGTTTTATTTATTTATTTTATTTTTTTATTCTTATCACAATGAGGTTGTCGGCGTTTTTATTGAACACTTCTGCAAAAATTGAGTATTACTCCAGATTTTCACCATCTCCTCTCTCCATCAAGCAGTTCCTGGAGTTTGGTAAGTGATACAGCATTGGATTGCATTAATGAGGAGGAATAAATATAAAAATATAAATATATAAATATAATGCATGGTGTTTATGTCAGGAGGTCTTGTCCTGCTTTAGTCCTCAGCCTCTACAGGACAAAAGCTCCTGACATGATCTCTACTTCCTGTGCCCTTTGATGTCCAATAGTTTAATAGTGAACCATTTTGAGATTGAGATTAGACACTGAATCTGATCAAAAATTCACTAGGATCCTTTATGACAACTAGGGTTTGAAAAATTATGATAATTTCATTATCATTTTCATTTGCAGTTTTCATTTTCACTTCTCTTTTAACAGTAAATGTTTTTTTTTGTAGTTCTTCATGCTTCTGTGAAATGGCAGTGCTGTTTTTTTATTCTTAACAAACCTAAATACAATCATTTATTCTGTGTATTGTAAAAAAATATCCTCAGTTATTGTGATATGAGCTTTTCTGTTTTGTTGTTTGGTTATATTTCCCAGCTCTGATGTTAACTGTGTTTCTTAACACGCTGCTGCTGAATGCTGCGTTCTGATTGGTCAGAATATGTTGAAATCATACAGTTAATATTAATATTATATCGCCTTATATAGTGATGGACAATAGGAAAATCATGATTCGTACATTATCATTAAGTGAAAGATGACGGCTTTTTTTTTAACAAAAAACAAAACATTTGTGTCTGAAACATTTGAACACTTTTATTCGGATCAGCACAGACGCCCAAGTAATAATTTCTTGGATGAAGAATTTTGCATAAATGCTTTTCTTTTTTTTCTTTTTTTTATTGACATTGCCACCTGTACTGAACATTTCTGAAGAATGAGAATGGAAAACATATAAACCAGGATTGTCAAATACATTCTTTGAAACTGCATTTGAATTCAATTTTTTTAATTATATATTAATTCCATGCATCTTACGCCACAGTGCTGCTGAATTCTGGACTGTGATTGGTCAGAAGGTGTTGATTAATTTTCTTTAACAGTAGTGCAGCTACAGATTACATGCTCATATTACTAATTGTTATTAATGTAGATTTACTCATTATGACTTAAATTTTTTTATTTTTAGATTTGAGCTTCTCTTCCTGTAGTAATAAGCGTATGATCTGTAAAGCACTTTGGTTTGATCCACATCAGTTTGTATAAAGTTTTGGAAGAATATTTATAGATAGATTTTTCCACACAGCATTGAGATCAAACTTATATCAGATTTATACCAGATTTATATCAGATTTATATCAGATTTATATCAGATTTATACCAAATTTATACCAGAACGTTCTCTATGGCCTGATGCTGTTCCTGTTAGCTTTTCCATACACTTTAATTTGCTTACGTGTTTCAGCCGAGTGTTTAGAGCACAGACACGTTTGGATATTTTACACCGTGTTTATATGGTTTGATTTTTATTTTTTTTTCCTGCTCTCCCTGAATGGCCTGTTAGAGCTCATGGGTTTACGGTTACAGGAGATTTGGTCTGTTTATTTTGCCCGTATTGTTCTCCAGCTCTCAGTGATGAAAGACTCTGATAAAGACTCTGTTTATCCTGAACAGGAGTCTTCAGGATTTAACTTTGTTTAACGGCAGAAAGTCGAGATCAGTCTTGAACGTGGACTGCATAGACAGAGATATTTATTTTGATGCCTAAAACTCTCAGGACACATCGACATGTCTCTCATTTCTTACCTTATATCTCGTTAGCTTTATTGTAATTATTAAATAATTCATTACAGCTGCTGAATAAGTCCATACTAAGCTTTGATCCAGTCACATCTGATACGCAAATGATTAGAGGAAGACATGTGACCCGGAACTCCTTCTTAGAAAATTTTAGTCGTTTATTTGCATATCTGCAAAATATTTTTATAAAATATTTTTATCAGTTTGAATCCACATGCTTTTGCTAGTTTAAGGCGGCACGGATCTTGATGAAATAGGAATCCCGATGTGTTCCTTCTCACCACAAGCGTGCGTTTGGGTTGTTTTAAAATTCACTCACGTTGTTTCTCCCTTTTTTCCTTCTGTAGACTCTCAGAGCTTAAATGAGGTCATGTGATACAATGTCTGAAAGCTCATTAGTCACAGAATAAGAAGGAATATCGGCTCTGTGTTATGTGATGCTGCAGAATCGAAGCAAATCAAGTTGCATTGAGAAACGAATCGAGATTGAGATTTTAATAAGAGTTTATATCGCTATACAGGCGACCAATAACTGAAACTGAAATTTTGTACGTTGTTCGTGTCTTCATAGTGTTTTTTTTCAACGTTATTTTTTTCATTATGGTCCGACTTTTCTGCACTAAACCTTAATATTTACTGTGTTTATAAGGAACTACGCTGCTCCTTTAATGATGATTCATATTCCTGTGGAAAAAGACTCGCCCATGGAAGTCTGTGTTTAAGTTACAGCTCTGTGGCCATTTTGTTTTGATCCTCTGCCACATGCATAATTAATGTGTGTGTGTGTGTGTGTGTGTGTGTGCGTGTGTGTGTGTACGTGCCACTTGTCACATCCAGCACTTGTTTAAAACATGGTTCTAACACCAAAAAACATTGCAGCACAAAGAACACTGGTCGAACGAGCATCACATTGAACACACTCTCTTTCTCTCTCATTAGATGAACCCATTTTCTAGCTAAACCTCAGTGTGCTGAGTCAGCAGTCAGGCTGCAGGGGACATCCTTGTGTGTGTGTGTGTGTGTGTGTGTGTGTGTGTGATCAGTGTGTGTGTGTTGTGCCCTGTAAATGACAGAGCAGAGAAAGAATAAATTCCAACATGCTGTGAAGTAAGGCTTCATCCATAAAGTTTGGTGCATGTTTTTATTTTTGTTTTTGTGTGTTTGAGTTTCTGGCAGCTTTCATCCGAATATTTCCTGTTGTTGGATCATAGGCTCAAAGAACCAACACATCCTACTTTTTATCTGTTTATAGTTACATTTAATAGTCTGCGAAACACGTTAGTTCCTGTTGTCGCTTATGTTAGAGCAGCTAGAAACAGTCGTTTCTTCACCAGCCTCTCTTTATTCTCTCTGGAAGAGAAACTGCAAAGAAGCGTAAACTCCTCTGTCCTGAAGACGTCGGAAACCGTAAAGTTCCAGCTTTACCTCTGACTGTTACAAAGCGCTGACACTGGAGACTCCTTCCATAAATGCTACATAAACATCTCCTTATTTTAAGAAAACTTCACCATACCCCTGTTTTTTTTTTAATCTGTTTATTTATGCGGCATGTCCGCCGTACAAGTCCCTGTAAGTGAGCTGTTAGTATAGAAACGACAACATTTTAGATTTAATATAAACCTGTGATTTGCAGCTGCACTACAGTCAGAGAAAATTAATCAACAACGTCTGACCAATCAGAATCCAGAATTCAGTACAAAGCATTATTGTGTAGTGTAAATAATTAAAAATGTTTGGTAACATTGGCATGAAAAAGAAAAATGAATTATTAATGAAATGACTTATTAATAAATTATTAATGAAAAAGAGAAAATATTTCTCTTTTGTTTGTTAAGTTTGTTAAAAGATGGTTTGTAGGAATTATGATTTTTGTGACAATGTTTTGTCCTGCATTATATAAAGTAGAAAAAAAAGGCTTTTACACCCTACATAGTGCACTTTATGATCAGAGTCAGCTAGCCGCTGATTTCCTGCAGACGTTCAGTTCTTTCAGCCGTTTTTATGAGAATGAAATGTTTCCAGGACGAGACAATGCGTGCGAGAAAACCTCGTACATGTTCCTGAGGAAGGAGCTGCCCGTGCGACTCGCCAACACCATGCGGGAGGTCAACCTGCTGCCCGACAAACTGCTGACTCAGCCCTCCGTCAGACTGGTGCAGAAATGGTGCGTGGATCTCAGACCAACACGTGTGTGTGCACGTGTGTGTGCACGTGTGTGTGCGTGTGTGTGTGCGCGTGTGTGCGCACGTTGCTCCCTGACCTGAGACTGACAGGATGTTGTTATTTTTAACCCCTCAGGTACATGCAGAGCTTTCTGGAGCTGCTGGAGTATGAAAACAGGAGCCCAGACGACCCGCACGCGCTGAACGAGTGAGCATCATCAGCTTTTCCATTTTTAGCTCCTGGACACGTTTGTTTCCGATATCTAAATACGATTTTACTTTCACTTGACCCTTTTTTTTTTTCTCTTACTTTCAGCCGCTTTTGTATTCCAGAGCATCTATAAAACACATCTGAAGACAGTGTTTATCAATATTTTTAATAATTTGTTGTTGAGTCTCTCTTTCTTCCTCTCCGGCTCACGGTTTTCCCTGACTCCGCCCAGTCGTCATGAATATTCATTAATATTCATTAATATTCAGCAGGCAGTTAACGTTCATTACACCACAGCGCTGTAGAATTCTCAAATCCGGCTGTAATTGAGATCACAGGTTTATATTAATGCGCTCGTTCTACTGCGTCATCGTTTCTATAGCAACAGCTCATTCACAGGGACTGAGGGCGGACGTGCAACATAAACAGATTTAAAAAAAAAAAACAGTGGTGTTATGTTATGTGAAAGTAAGGAAATGTTTATGTAACATTTATGGAAGGAGTCTCCAGTGTCAGCGCTTTGTAACAGTCAGAGGTAAAGCTGTAGCTTTAAGTTTTCCGACATCTTCAGGACAGAGGAGTTTACGCTTCTTTGCGGTTTCTCTGTAACACAACAAGCTGCGTTTTTTTGTCCTATTAACTTCAAGAGAGAGAAAAAGAGAAGCTGGTGAGGAAACGACTGTTTATAAATGCTATAACGTAAGTGAGAACAGGAACTAACGTTTCGTGGCCTGTAGCGTTTTTAATTCTTGCTTAGTCGACTAATGTTGCCTTAACTTTTGCTTTCGTTCTTTTCTACCCTGCAGCTTTCTGGAGATTCTTATCGAGATCAGGAACAGACACAACGACGTGGTTCCCACCATGGCCCAGGGCGTGATCGAGTACAAGGAGAAGTTCGGCTTCGACCCGTTTGCCAGCTCCAACATTCAGTATTTCCTGGATCGCTTCTACACCAACCGTATCTCTTTCCGCATGCTCATCAACCAGCACAGTACGTTATTTTACACACTCACAGCTCCAGTGCTCTCACGTGCTCAGTCTGAGGTTTTCCCAAAAACCTGATCCAGCTCATAAAATGTGTCCGCAGTAGGAAAAACTTCACACTCCGCAGGTCAGGAGATTCCCAGGACTGGAATTCTTTACAGCAACTCAAAGGTGTAATGTTGAAATGTTTAAACTCTTCTTGGAAGCTGATTCTGCTTCTATAAATCTTACATTTTTGGCTGAAATTAGTTGCAGTGGCCTTAAAGTCACATTTTTCTGCTTTAAAACAGAAACTTTCTCAGTAATTCTGTATCATTTAGGGGCGGGGCTATGTATGACCTCCATTTGTGATGTCACAGAATAATCTTTAACCAATCAGGTGTGATATGCAAATTATTAGAAACTGAAAGCGTCGTACGCAGATGCTAACCTAATATCTTTCTGAATTAAGGCAGATGACATCAGAGATGATAAATTAATCTAATTTAAATTAATCTAATTAATCTGAATTAATTTGCATTGATTCCGCCTTCTATTTAGCTTTTTTTCTGCAGGTAGAAATGCCCCAAATTGTATATTTATTAACTAGCTAGAGAGTATTGATGCTAAGCTACTACTTACTAGCTAATCTAGCTAGGGCTAGCGATGAACAGATTTGTAGTTGTTATGGTAACGTTATATTTTGCCAGGTTTGTCTGGCGTCAAAATATAACCTCGAGAAATCGATGATGTAAATCAAAGCTTGGATACTGAAATCCCGTAAATGTCCACCTCTGACTAATGCGAGTTAGCTTACTAGCAGCTAGCTAACCTGCTAGCTACGTGCTAATGTTGTAAAGCATGGTTTCATATCTACGACATGAATTTGTGACATTATAGCATCGCTTAGAGCATAGAGTAACCAGGGGTGGAGTTACGATGATGAGAGGACATTCAGATTTGCATATGAATGCATATTTATAAATCTATATGAAATTTACAGATTTATATAAAATGGACTGTTTTATTGCTGTAAAAAATGACACGAGGATTTTTACAGCGTTCCGAAATGGATCTGGTTCAAATATTTAGACGGATTTCCGAATCTGATCTCCGACATGACAGCGTTCTTATTTGCATATTTATTAATATTCATATGCCCTTGCTGTCTATATGAAGATAAAGGTGTCGAGATGTTCGTAGGTTATTTTTGTTGTTTTGGGTATTAATAAATGTAAAATATGTTTATGTAGTGTAGTTTTTTTTTTTAAATACCTCTCTTGTTGGTTTCAGCACTCCTGTTCGGTAACGACACAAACCCGGCGCATCCCAAACACATCGGCAGCATCGATCCCGCCTGTAACGTAGCCGACGTGGTTAACGGTGAGCTGCGACTTTATCTTTTCTTCTCTGTTACGTGATTTAATCGCTGTTTAGTCGATGCTTGTTTGGTGCTGGCGTGTTACTGCGTGTTACATGTTCTGCGTTCGGCTTGCAGATGCGTACGAGATGGCTAAGATGCTGTGCGAGCAGTACTACCCCACTGCCCCGGCGCTGAAGATTAAAGAGTTTAATGGTACACGCTTCACTTCATAAATCAGACTGTTCTATGATTAATAAAGAATAATTGAGTGATGTCACACGCAGAATAGGGGCAGCAACAATGCTGGGATGATTCCATGATTGTGGTACCATTTAGCCTCTGTATCTCTTTAAATTTTTTATAAAAACTTTTAAGAAAACATGAAATTAACCAAACAAGATTAATTACCCATTAAGGTTTCTTTCTTTGCCGCATTTCGCTCCTAAATGAGTAATACGATTTTTTTTTTTTAAAGCATAAAATGAGCAAAAACACAAAATATCCCAAAAAATCCATTTTAATTGCGAGCAGTGCGACTTTATGACTTTAAGGACATAATTTTGTTTACTTAATTTTTTTTTTATTAATAATTTACTTTCAGTCAGTATTTTGTGTAACAGGGTTTTGCTTTCAAAGTGACCTCGTCAGAGAACTTTTCTCCTTCTCATGATCTTCAGGAAATACGTATGATGCAACTTCCTGTTGACTTGTGACTTTGAAGGTTTTTAATGATTATTTTTCACGATGAAGTGTAGTTTACAGCTGTAACACTGTAGACTCTGTAGATTTTATTCATGTTCTAAGTTATTTTTATGAAACGTGACGCATAGGGGTTGTTGTGAAGGACTTTACCTGCGTTTAAAACGTCTTTTACATTTACTGTAAATACATACCAGTTTTTCATATCTTAATTGTTCTCGAAGGTCTAGAAGATCTTGAATATAAAAGAATAAGACACTGACATCTTAGCAAGTAAAATATCTTAAATATAGCCAATTTTATCTACTACACTAAACCTCTAGACTTTTATTTATTCATTTATTTATTCAAGCTTGAAAGTGTCTTGTTCTATTGGCAGGTATTTTTCTAATTCAATTCTAATTTAATTCTAAGCATTTATTTCTATAAAGAAGCAAAAAGATCTGCCAGTAGAATTAGAAAATATAAAGCCTGAAATGTGTAAAAGGCTGAATGATCTGATCACTGATTTATAATAATCTCGTAATAAGTGTTATTTGATAAATTTGCCCGCATTCATGCGGATATTTCTTGCTATGATATAATTTTTTTTTTTGCACTGAGACGAATATCCTGAAATTGAAATCAAGTAAAATGCTGAGTGAAGATAGTGTGAGACGTTGAAAAACTGAGAAAAATACAACGAGAGTGTAAAAGAAAGGAGTGTAGATGTGAATTTGTGTTCTGTTTATAACGTCAGTGTAAAGAAAACGTTTTTTCACAAGCTGATGAGCAAATACAGCTTCGAAAGAAAACCTTAATAAACATATACTAAGGTTTAAAAAAAGCTTTTATTAAGTAATAGTTTAATTTTGTGTTCGTTTGCAGAATCGGGCTTACGCAAATTTATTACCTGCCCATCAGTCATTTCTCATTTCTAATTTGCACATTTAAATGACACTGCACGCGAATCCGTTTGCCTCAACTTCGGCCCGTGTTTTGCATTTTCAAGCAGAAATTTTGATTCATTAAAACACACGACTGAATGTGAAAGAAACATTAATATAGTTATTTTTTTTTTTACATTTTAGCGTTAATGTGCAATATAGAATAAACAAAATTGCATTCATGTTTGTGTTCCAAGTCCAGACGTTGCCATGGTAATGGTTGTTGTCTGTAAAAATATGATCATAAAACATTTCTTTCTTTCTTTTTTTTTTCCCCCCTTTTTTTTTTAACAGCTAAAGCTCCTGACAAGCCCATCCAGGCCGTGTATGTGCCGTCGCATCTGTTCCACATGCTGTTCGAACTCTTCAAGGTAAAATCCACAAACACGCTTTATGAGCCGGATCAAAGCCAATAAACGTAATGAACGCGGTCTTTATCTCAGCCGTAATCATCAGACGTTATCGCTCTTTAACCTTTGTACCGTAAAATTCAATTTACTGTAGATTATTATAGTAGGTTACATATCATCAAAATCAGAGCAGATATGCAGAAGAGTTGTTTAATTAATGACAGAGGTTATGAAAAGTTTCTTATGATACCTGAAGTTTTTTTTTCATATTTCTTTTTTGAATAAACCTTCAATTTTGCATGATTTACATGATTTAAACCTGAGGTACTGGATTCATTCTTTGCATATTTGTCCTACTTTGCATGCACATTTGTAATTTTTAATGTTGTGGCTAAGAAGAATTTGCAGAACTTTACCAAAAACCCAGTAAAAATTAACAGATAATCAATATAGAATTACGTGAATAAATTAATAGATTTTTCCATGATGTTTTCTCCCCACAGGATTTTCAGGACTATGAGGATACCACACACAAACATGTGTGTTTTATTAAAAAGAAAGTAAAAAATGTATTAAACCATGGCTCAAAACTCAGCTGATCTGAGTGGGTGTGGCTTAATATTGTAATGAGTATGCCTGATTGACAGCTCGATCCACAAGACCAGCAATAACTTCACAGCCTGTTAAACCCTTCTATTGTGTGTGTGTGTGTGTGTGTGTGTGTGTGTGTGTGTGTGTGTGTAGAATGCAATGCGAGCCACAGTGGAACATAATGAAGAAAATAAAGATGATCTTCCACCTGTTAAGGCTAAAGTGACCTTGGGGAAGGAGGATCTCTCTATAAAGGTCAGTCACACACTCAGCATGTCCCTCTTACATTAGCTTTAGATTAATCAGATATATTCTCTTGTTAAATCTGTAACACTGAATCTACAGTTTGCTGTTCTGAGGGAAATATACTTCACTCATCACAGTTAGGTGGCTAGCTCGTCGCTGACAAACGACGAACGTAGAGGCGTCTGTGGTTTTTTTCCCCACTTTATAGCTTGTGGTCAAAAATATCATCATTCCGAGTTCCAGTACAGTAACATGAAATGTGTGTGTGTGTGTTTTGTGCAGATCAGTGACCGGGGTGGAGGCGTACCTCTGAGGAAGATCGACAGGCTCTTTAATTACACCTACTCCACCGCTCCAACCCCCAGTTTAAACTCCAAACGAGTTCCACTGGTAAGAACAATGCAGCAGCCATAAACTCTAACAAACTCTAATAAACTGTAACTCTCTAACACCGAACATACACTTTCTTCTTCTGTAGCTACATGCTAGACGTACCTAATAAAACGGCACTCGATCATATTAACATGTCTCATTGTTTATCGTAACTCCTCCCTCCGGTTGTGTCCAGGCCGGATTTGGTCACGGTTTGCCGATCTCCAGACTCTACGCTCGATACTTTCAGGGAGATTTGCAGCTCTACTCGATGGAAGGCGTTGGCACGGACGCAGTCATCTACCTGAAGGTCAGCGTCGTGCGCAAATCACTGAAATAAACATCATCCTGATTTAGGGGAAAGTCTGCAAAAAATCAGTTTATAGTCCTGATCTGAAGTCTTCTGCAGTCTGCGCATTACAGAAGCGAATTAAATTCATGTTCTAGTTAAATATAAATGACATCATTAGTTGATGATGGTATGATGATGTTGTTTTGTCATGTGTAATCAGCGACACTTTAATTTAATTAATTAATTTATTTATTTATTTGTTTTTATCAATCAGACCGCTATTATATCAGCTAACCACTGTCATAAAAATAATAATAATAATAATAGTAACAGAATTAGGATTTATAAACACTTTTGAACACTTTTTATCTGATGTAGTATTTATTTATTTATTCATTCATTCATTTGTTTATTTTATTTATTAACTTATTTACAAGCTAGAAATATATTCAAGAGACATTTCATTATTTCTAGCAACATTTTCTTCATTATTTTATCATATTATTGTTCTTGATATTATTAATATTATTCATTATTAAAGTTTTTTTAAGATTACCATGACTACTACTAATTATATTAATTTTTTATTAATCTGTTTATTTATTTATTTATTTTTTTATTAATTCATTAAGCTGGAAAAAGGATTCATGAAAGGTTTTTATTCGTAGCAACATCTTTCCTCTTCGCTTTGGGACTTTTTTCCGGTTCATTAATAACAATTCTTCTCATGAATGAGGCTTTAAGAAGAAACTGAAGCTGGGAATTGTTAGTGCTGGGATTGTTTTTTTTTTTGTAAATCCGGCCACCTGGAGTTTTTTTTTTTTTTTTTTGCGGGGTGAGAGTTTTTAATGACTCAGCCTCTCTCTCTCTCTCTCTCACACACACTCTCTGTGTGTTTTTCCTCACTCAGGCTCTCTCCAGCGAGTCATTTGAGCGGCTGCCAGTTTTTAACAAGTCGGCCTGGCGGCACTATCAGGGAGGCCCCGGAGCGGACGACTGGAGCAACCCGAGCAAAGAGCCGCGGGACGCGTCCAAGTACAAAGCGAAGAGATAAATCCACCACCACCAGACCACCAGTGCACTCCTCTCTCTCTCTCCTTCCCTCTCAACTCCGAGTGTTCTCTCTCTCTTTCTCTCTGTGTGTGTGTGTGTGTGTGTGTGAGAGCATCCCTCAGCACAGCCTCTGCGCTTTTCCCTCTTCTGAAATATCAGTCACAGCGCCCCGCCCCGCCCTGCCCTGCCCCGCCCCGCCCCGGTGGTGAGAGAGCACAGAGTTCCCCGTGCCTCGGATAGCAGAGGCCTTGACTTCCTGTCTGTAGTGCCACATGATAACATCACCTCTCTTCAGCTCACCTTAACAACAGAAAGGGAAAGTAGGGAAGTGTTTCATAACACAGTGCTGCGAGATGTACATGGTAAAACGTTAGTCAGCTCCCGTAACCTTTCCCTATACGCATGAGAGCGCCATGAGAGACGGAAGATATTTAATGTCTAAGGTACAGGAGTACATTCTTCAGAAGACCGATTCAGCAAATAAGCAGTTATAATACGTGAATAAGTTGTAGTTATACAGAACTCAATATCGTGTTATTAATTTAAAAATTATTTATTAGGTTGCAATTTTAAGGGACGTGCAAATAGAGCTGTGACTGCCATTAAAAAAAAGTTTCAGGGTATTAAAAATAAACAAATTGAGCTTCCTGTGAATATTTCCTTACAAAATAGTGTTTACACGTCTTTATGATTCCCTTTTTTCCTCGTTTTATGCCAAACAGACACTGAAGTATAAGAAATTTAAATTATTCCAAAACCACTACCAACATTCCAGTATGAACAATACAGCACTGTAAAGATCCAGACCTTTATAAATGAGAAATAATTTAATTTATGTTTATGTAAATTGGCAGACAGGAGATTTTAAAACATTGTAGGAATTTTTTTTCTTCTTTTTTTTAAATCTTTTTTAAGCCTCAGATTCTCAGCGTCTCTCATGACAGCGAAGAGTGAACCCTCCTTTATTTTTTATTTTTTTCCTTTTATGCTCTGAATCTAAGCTCGTTTTCTCCATTATCATTACAAATCAGCTGCTAGTTAGCAGTATGCAAATATAATCATGGTAGATTTTGTTTATTGGGAGCAACTGATTTTACTGCTTTTAAAAACCATTCCCATTTGTGACCTGATAAAGGTTTAATTAAGTTATTCAACATTAAATCATTCAAATGTCCTGTTATTCCTCTGATCAGCGGAAGCCGGCATGTATGTAGCAAATCGTTGTTAATATATGTGCATTTATACCACAGCACTGTTAGATTCTCGATTCCGATTGGTCCAAAGGTGTTGATTAACTCTGTAACCGCATGGCTCTGACGTAGTGTCGGCAAATCCCTGGTTTATATAAACGTACTCGTCGTAATACGTTATCGTTCCTATAGCTATAAAAACTTTATCATTTCTATATTAACCTTAACAGAAGGAGTCTCCAGTGTCAGAGGTGAAGCTGTAGCTTTAAGTTTTCCGACATCTTCAGGACAGAGGAGTTTACGCTTTACGGTTTCTCGTTAACAATAGACAACAAGCTGTGTTGTTTTTTTGTTGTTGTTGTTGTTTGTTTTAGTTTGTTTATAGCTGCTGTAACGTAAGTAAGAACAGGAACTAACGTCTTTCGTGAACATTATGTACATGTAACTATAAACAGATAAAAAGTATAACATGTCGTTCTTTAATGAGTAAAAAAATCCGTAACCGCTGGCAAACCGCTGTGGTATAAGAGGAATAAAACACTTATAGGAATATAATCAGCTTCAGGGTGGTTACAGTAAAATCCACTTCATTGATTAGTTTCCTATAACGGCACAAAAAATTCAGAAAACATTCCCACTGGTTTATCAGAGCGCTGGATTTCCCAGCATGCTTTTAGCCAGCGTTAGGCTTCACGTGTTTTCGGATCGTCGCGGTTCCCGTGTTAATTGCGTAAAAGCAGATCTGAATAATTCACCTGATATTATGCCTTTGTTGTGTTCTTGTGGTTTATTGTGGTTTATTGTTTATTCCATCATCCAGTGTGACCACTTCAGACTTTAATAAAACCGTCTCAACTGCCTCGTCTTGCTGCTTTTCTTCCGCATTTTTCCACACGCATCATCCATCCAGACGTCTCCATTTTCCCACTCCTTTATTCTTCATTCACATTTTTAGTCATTTTCGAGATACAGGTATAAAATAACACGTGAACAAAACGACACGTCTGTACACGGGTTTGTACACAGTGCAAGTTTGCATCCAGTGCATTTAATGCGACATCTCGATCGAGCATTGTGTTAGCGTTAGCATTAGCGTTAGCGTTTACAGCACGGCGACGTCAGCGCTAGTGATTAGTTTTAACGGTTTAATGCTTGTACATTTTGGCATTCCATCAAGACACGTGAGCCGTCTGTCTGAACATCTCCACCCATAATCTCGTCTTTCTCCTGATTTTGGACGTGAATTTGATCGCAGACAAAAGCAGGAGGAGGATGTGGAGGTAGCAGTAACATTAACAGGACAGATGTTGATGCAGATGTTGATGCAATAATTTAAAAAATGGCAATGGCTTTGCTAATTCCAAGACTTCAGCCCCTAAAAAATGTCACTGATACAATTTTTAAGGAGCAGGTTGGACAAAAGTGAAAATGCAGAGTTTTCGATCAGCTGAGATGTTACGCTAAGTGTCTGACCATCGCTCTCTCTTTTTTTTTTGCTAATATTGCTAACAAATAATGGAAACTTTTGGCTTCCAGTTTAGCACTGTGCACTAAATGTGCATGTGAAAATCATCCTACAGTGTCATCTCCTCGATCGAAACGAATCGTATCATAAGATCTTGAACTCACTCCGCACCAGGATCAAGCTCGGGTAAGGGGCGTGGCCTGAGGTCTGAAGGCAGAGTTTGTACATTTATAAGTGCTGTAGCTTATTTAATATCAGCTTCCTGAATTTATAATCAGACCAAAGTGTTGCGAGAGCTATTATTATCCCTATTATTTGGGCATGGCCTGTCCATCGTTTTTGTTTTTGTTTGAGAAGTATTAGCTATATTTCGCTTCTGAAGGTAACTAGTAAAACAGAAATTAAATAACACTAATCATTGTGAAAATCAGTTGTTTGATTTACGTTATGTTCTCAGATTAGATTAGCAAAGCAAGCTAACTCTAGCTACGTACACTCACCAAAAGCACCAAAGATCTCTGCTACTTCCTTCCAAGATTTATTTTCCTACATAATTTTATCTATACTCATTTAACGTAAGGTCACATACGACAGGATAAGATGAAACCACAGTTATATGGTTTTCTTCCATTTTTTCGCGGGAACTATTCGCAGGTAAGAACTAAAGTTGTGAGCGGGGAAGTGAAGAAACGTCGCACCGCACCAAGCGTAGGATTGGTCCAAGGAATCGATCGAGCCAATCGTTTGGATTTGTCTCACATTATCTTTAGAGCGTTTTATCTAATTTGCATAGAATTGAGAAAATTTCGATTCAGGTGTCAGTCTTGGTGAAGTCGTGAATCACGGTCTCTGTGAAACAGACCTCGGAGCTTCAGCGTGAAACTAAAGCAGCAGACGTCAGACACTGAAGACGTCTCAGCTGATCCACTGCGCTGATTAGGTGTTAAGAGGGACGCTGTGGACGTTTCGGGGTTTTTTTTTTGTCCAAACTGTTCCTTTAATGATACGGAGAATAATAACAGACATCATCAAGTGTCTCAAGAAATGAATAGCTTAAAGTGTCTCTGTCTTGAAATATGCAAATAAAAACCTCAGACAGAGATGTACAGTACTTCACACGAACGGTCTTTACATTTCAGTCAAACCTGAGCAAGAAAAGGCAAAGCACTCACACACTCCTCGCCTCCATCTCCTCTCTGCTAAAGAGAATAAATCAATGGCTTTCATATGAATTCGTTAAAATCGGAAAAGCTCAAGAGGACGTGATCGATCTCGTATTGCATACAGAATATTTACACGTTTTGTTTGTTTTTTTTTCCCCATGAGGAGACTCGTGAAGCTCGTCACTGCTGGAGTGTACAGGTAAAGAAGAAAGGTGTGTGTGTGTGTGTGTGTGTGTGTGTGTGTGAGGTGTTTTGGGTGTGCGAGTCCTCGCTCCTCGTCCCCGCTCCTCATCCTCACTTCTCATCCTCATCTCCCTCGCTCATGCTGCTGATGGAGGCCGAGGCGCCTTTGGGAGAAGAGGGAGGCGAGGTTCTCGGCATGACCCAGCGGGACGGAGGAGAGGGAGAGCGGGATGGAGAGAAATCCCTGGGAGGACTGCTGCTGGGAGAACCGCTGGGAGAGAACGCCTGGATCATACGGCCACTGCGCTCCTGAAACATCTGCTTCTGAGAAAGAGAGAAGAAGAGGGCTGATTTAGGCTAACAATTATGTAATTACATTTTATAAAACATTCTTTTGTAAAGATTTCATGAAACTATTTCAGCCATGGCTAGCTGAAATTAAACTAACACCAGACATAATATTCCAAACTTTGTCTGGTTTAAAAAATAAAAATAAAAACAGCAATGATCCATTTGGGAGCCGAAAGAGTCGACTCATACGGGTGAGCTGAGTCAAATGGATCTGACTCAGTGCCACGAGTAGCTAATATTATCCCGGTTTTAAAGAGAAGACATGCTTACCCACGTGCCATCAGGCCCGAAGAGTTCCAGGAAGTTCCCGATAAACTCGCGTGATTTCTCCTCCCATTTCTGTATAAGGTCGTGGCTCTTCTCCTCCACGCGGTACACAAAGTGTTTGGATTTTTCCTCCACTGTCCGGACCTTCTCCTTCATCCTGTCCACCTGGTTCTGCAGACGGTACTTCTTCTCCTGTCCGGATCGTTCAGTGTGACCATTAGAACAGAGATGTGTATCATACTCAGGTGGCGTTAATGAAACGTGTGTGAATGTGGCGTTTTTACGTTGATGTAGCTGACGTTCAGCTCCTTGGCCGTGTATCCGCGCTCCAGGTTGCGTCTGGCGTAAACGTCGTAATCTCTCACGATACGAGTGATCAGGTCAGACGTGGAAATCCCTTCTGTCCTTTGAGTGGGCACAAACATCCCTGAGACACTCACATGTGTTAGACCAGGCCTGACGCACACGTGTACACACAAACACACACACACACACACACACACACACACACACACACGTTTAGAAGAAGAAGATGTTCTCCTCACCTGCTTCCTTTATATGTTTGTACACATCCTCAGATCCAGCCGAGGAGTATGGGATATCATCATGCGCCACAAAGTCAATCTGTGAGAGATTGTTTTTTTTCAATAATTTATTTGTTAAATATGTTAAAAATTTGAAGCAGTTTGTAATGTTTAAAATTGTTCCTAAACTTATAATAATCAGATAAGGTTTCAGATACTTTAGAAAAACATGGGATTTGCAATACTGCCATGCAACGCATCTCCCTAGTTTCTATATTTCAGCTTGTTTTTAGATTTTTCTGGCCCTGAAATTGGCTCCACCCCCAGCCAAAACAGATATACTCAGCTCCACCCCATATCCTTAAAGGGGAAACATGCGATTTTGTTGTTTTGTGCCGTCCTCTTTCAGCTTAGCTGTTTTCCCTGTCTTTTATCGTATCGCTACGTTTGTGAGTGATTCTCTCGCTATTCTTACTACTTCTTTTATTTCTGTAGACAAATTCTGTTCTTACTTTTTTTTTACTATTTTATTTAGTAGTTAAATTCTATTATTACTCAATTTTTCATTTTATTTTGTAGACAGTTCTATTCATACTTTTTTATTTTTGTGGACAAATTCTATTCTTATTAATTTTTTGTTTTATTTTTACAGTTAAATTCTCTTCTTACAAAATGTTTTCATTATTCCATTTTTTACAAATTCTATTCCTACTCATTCTTTAATGTTTTATTTTGTAGACAAATTCTTACTCATTTTTGTAATTAAATTGTATTCTTTACAATTTTTTGTAGAGAAATTCTATTCTCATTTTATAATACTTTAATACTCTCATGAGTACTTGTAAAGCCAGTTTTGATTCATTTTTGAAAGTTGGTATTTAATTTTTTTTCTTCTTCCTGCTTTTCTTCTTCTTCTTACGCAGGGGGTGAAGTGAACGCTTGTGAGTGTTTGAATTACAGTTCACCTCACCTGCCACAGAGGGCGCTAAACATTACAAACCGCTCCTTTAAAGCATGAAGGTGAAGTGAAGAGCTTTAGTGCTGACCTTGTATTTCTCCAGGAACTCCTGCGTGAGGGTCCAGGGAGCGTCTCTCACCACCTCGTCCACGTAGCGACAGTGCCGTAACGCTTCGTAACGCTCCTCCTCCGTCATCACCGTGAAGCCCTTGTATTTGTGAGTGAGTTCATCACTGCAAACTGCACATAAAAAAAATACACACCTGTAACACAAGACACAAACACCCTGCAGCTGTTCAAAATGTAACACGCTGTTGCGCTGAAGTATTAACCTCCGACTATCAGGTACGTGTTGGGGAAGAGGTTCTTGGCCTGCATCAGCGCTCGGGCGTGACCGGAGTGGAAAAGATCAAAAATCCCATCTGCATAGACGCGCACAGGCCTGTCCACTGCGGAAGAAAGATGACAATGTTAAGGATTAGTAGAAAAATAAATAAACGTAAAGTAGGAAAACAAGTGTTTCAAGATCCGCAGAGTGTAAACTTCATCCTCTTATCTCTCTGCTTTTTCTTCCTGAAGCCAGTTTTACACTGAGTGATTTCAGCGCTCTTTAAAATTATTACGTGTCACGCTGAATGAAATCTGTTCTGAATTCTGTAACAGACCGTGTGATAGCGTGTGTTCTCCACGTCACATTACACGATGAAGATCCTCTGACGATAGACCTGCGATTAAAGAGCATTACTACGTACGACGCTGTTTACGTCATCAATCGGCGTGAGCCGGGAATCAGCTCAACAGACTCGCATTAAAACACAAACGTAAACGAGTGAGCCTGCGGTAACGAGGAGACTTGTTCTGTTTGTTAGCATGTTTCGTTTATTGTCATCGCCGCTACCGTATTCGTAGCCGTCCCATGAGTTTGTCGTCCTCCTATTGGTGGATTTTAGATGAGTGTCAAAGCAGCACTCAGACTCTGAGAGTTTAATCACAGATTTCTCACACTGACACACACACTTTGTCGTCGGCCGTGTTTGGTCGCAGTGGCACTAACGTGAGCGTGTCGCACTGTGTGCTCTTAAGAACGCTGATCTCGGCTCCTGACCAAAGAATTATATTTTTTTTAACAATATGTGATTTTTGTCTGTGAGAAAAATCGGGCTGAAAATCGTACAGCATAAAGCTGACTTTAAAGAAGCAGTGTGTGTGGATGTTTAACGCCCCCTGCTGCCTGCAAGGTGAACCGCAATTACAACAAAAAAACCCTTCCTACCACCAAACAATAACTAATCTGTCTTATGAAACTCCACTTTTACAGCCCTTAAGGGTTCTTCAGCTGGTCCTGAAGGTTTGATTAGGTTTGATTAGTCGACTAGAAAAAAGGTCTTAAACTAACTCTAAAACTTCCCTCCTCCCCGCATGAGGAACTCTTAAAGTGTTTATCTAGAATCCTACAATAGAAGGTTTTCCTTTGAGAATGAGAGCTGGTTCCATGTAGAACCCTTTTAGCTATCTAAAGAACCTTTAAAGGAACCTGTTTATATAATAATGGAGCTTCCTCTGAAAGGGTAACCTCTGAAGAGTTTCAAATGGTTTAGAGCCCTTATTCCTCCAAAGAACCCCTGAATGTACCTCCATCAAGCACCTTGAAGGTTTTCTTCTGTTTGTCCCTCTGGGGGAACCTTAGAGAACCTTAAAGGTTCTACGTATAATTCAGATAAACTCAGTTTTATTTGCATTTTAAGAGTAGACATTTTCCCTATAACTGAATATTTCGAGTAAAACATCTTTAGGAAAATAAATCTTTTTATTTATCTTTAGGAAAATAAAACAAAAACTATTTTTTGGTTGTTCCCTCAAACTGAATAATTTTCTAACGCAAAAATCCTTCCACACGATGGAAACTTTTTTGTTAAAGATCCACCATTTAAAGGTTCTTTTCTGGCATCACTTTAAAGAACCTTTTCTAGTCTGTATGTGTTTAGAAACCACAAGAACCACCCAAAAATTCCTTGAGAGGTTTTTTAAAGACCCGTCCCCTGTTTTATTTGCATCGATCATGATTGTCCATCTTTTTGCAGGTTTAATTGATTAAAGGCTCTGAAGCTCGTCCCTGGTGTGTAAAAGGTTTTCCGTGTGAATGGTAGAAATTCTGGGTCACGGTATGAAAGAGACCCCGGTGCCAGCGTTCCTAACGGGCCCCTGAGTGGGCAGAACCCGTGTGAAAGCCCTCTGCTCCTGACCTGCAGTAACCTCAGGAGCTGAATCATCTCGCTGAATGGGAGGAGGAAAGGAGGAGGAGAGGAAAGACAGATGAAAGATACAGCAGACTTACCGGGAGTGCCGAGTCGAGCCTGTTCAACACTCAGCTTCTCATGGGGCGCTCGACACTCGCAGCTCGTCTCCTGGGCAAATATGGCGGGTTCTGTGAGAGTCTGGAGAAGAAAAACAAGAACGAATAAGACGAGTGTGGGGAAAAAAAACATTTCAGTGCATTTTCTAAAGGAAATAGTGTGCTTGTAAGAAGAAAGAAAGAAAGAAGGAGACAAAAGAGGAGAGAAATGTGAGATTGAAAGCAAGAATGGAAAAAGTGAGAAAGAGTGTAAGTGAAAAATTTGTAAGAAAGAAAGAGTGAGAATGAAAGCAAGAGTGGAAAAACTGAGAGAAGAATTAAGAGTAAAAATGTGAAAGAAAGAAAGAAAGAAAGAAAGAAAAGAGGAGGCAAAGGAAAGAAAAAATAGAAACAGAAAAAAATAAAACAAAAAAAGAATAAAATGTATGTATGAAGGTATGAAACAGTATGAAGGAATAGGAACAAAGGACAAATTGAAAGAAATGAAAAAGGGGAAGAGAAATAAAAAGAGAAAGAAAGTAAAGAAATAGGATTATCGAAAGAAAAAGAAAAAGACTAATCGAAAGAAAGATAGTGGACAAAAATGTGAAAAATAAAGAAGTGAAAGAGGTGAAAGAGTGAGAATGAAAGAAAGAATGATCAAAGTGAGAAAATATAAGAGAAAAAATAAAGAAATAACGAAATAAATAGAGAAATAATAGAGAAATAAAGAGATGTTCTTCTGTATCAGTGCAGACACGGGCATTAAAAGATCCGGCTTTAACAATCCGAGACCGGACCAGGTTCTAACAACACACCAGAACTCGATCCATCACTCACGGATTACTGGAATTACTCACACAACTGCACTGCAATCTCCAGAAATCTTCTAAATTTAGCTTTTCCCGTGTTACTGTACGCATGCAGCCATTTTAATTTTTATTCACACACTGTGCTTTTTCTGCTTGTCTGCTGTAACAAGACTCTTTACAGATCAATAAAGTCCATCAAGCAACATCCAGAAAATCCATCCATCCATCTGTTCACTGACTACAGACATGAGGAAGGGGAGACACACACACACACACACACACACACACACTCCACTAAATCACCAGGAAGTGCTGACAGATCAGTCTCAGTAGCAGACTAAAGTAATGGGAATTCCGGTTCTTTTCTGTGAGTCAGAACACACGACTCGGCTCGTTAACGAGAGTCGGCTCTTTCAAATGATTCATTAAGGTTTTTGTTCTTGCTGTTGTAGTTATTTTGTCTTTGCTTATCGATTGTTTAAATTGCTCACTCTACCATTTGATTAAAACACTAACATTACACTCTGCATTGAAAGTTGAGTGAAGATTCTCACTGCAACTCTCTCTGTTCCAAACGACTCAGGAGTTCATACGATTCCCTGGATGCGTTACAGTCACGGTATTAACACTGTATTAGAAAACCACAAATGCAGGATACTGATGAATTTTCACCAACAATGTCACCAGATGACTCTTTAGGAATGCGAGAAAGAAGTCGGATCTAAGAGTCGACTCCTTCGCAAACGACACAGCACTGGTAGTCTAGCTTCAGAAGGAGGAATATGGAACAGGAATAGAGAAGAAACAGAGATGTGACACAAAAGTGCAAGAGGAGACAATGCAAACAATTAACACAAATGAAGACGTGAAGTAAAATATCACTCTCAGTACAATTTCACTTCAGCCAAGGGTCCTTTTATAGGCTACTTCAAGGATATAGTGCATGATTCAAACTCCCTGTTTCATCTTTAATTCCCTGTGCTGTATAATATCTGCATAACGTACTGTATTTTGCAGTATAACTTCCCACTCAGGACACCACCGTGACCATCTGTTTACTCAGGAACCCTCTGAGGAGTGCTGTCTCCAGCACATCTCCTGCAAACACACGCCTTTCCATGCATGATGTAATGTAAAATAATGAAATATAGTTCAGATAAGACTCAGAGATCAGTCTCCATGTTTGCAAAAAGGAAGTTTTTTAAAGAAAAAAAAAAAAAAAGCATCTCATCATTTTGCACAAGGTGAAAAGGAGGAGCAACAACAGATTAGAGAAGGTCACACTGCAGTTTGCACTCATTACATCACACACACACACACACACACACACACACTGCATTTTTCAGCTGTTCAGTCCAACCCATGGCTATAAAATAGCAACATCCGGTTACATCATACACACACACACACACACAGAGCCAAACCGAGCTCCTGTCTCACCGTCCGAGGATGAGGGCAGGTGTGTTCCAGCTCCTCCATCTTCTCCCGAGGCTCCAGAGACAAAGGCCCACGGATCCACCTGTCTCTGACTCAGCATCAGTATGGAGCTGCCTGAATCCTCTCTCTCCACCGGTGAAGATCCTCTCCCAACCCCCTGAAACCTCGATCCCCTCTCCCTCACACACCCTCCTCCTGATCCTCCTCCACTCCTCCTCCAGCCAGAGCAGAGAGATCCACAAAGCCACAGCTTTTCCCCTTCAAACAGCACACACAGTCTGTACACACACCATCAGGCCAACAAGGAAACAGGCTGCTGAACTGAGACCGGAGGGAAGCACGGAACAGCCAATCAGTGCGCGCCGATTTGCATACGAGGACGTGATTGGATGAGCCGGATGTAGCACCATCACTAACCAGTGGTGAGAATCTGCATCACTTCAGCTCGTTTTTAGATCAGAAATAGAAATACAGTGGCTTCAGAGAACATTATACAAGAATTTTAAAAAATAATTAAATTTTAATAAGCAGCTTATTTTATTATTATTTTTAGTAGTAGTAATTGTTTTATTTTTGTTGTTTAAAATATGGAATTAAAAAGTCTTTAATTATTTTTTATTATTAATAATTTTTAAACCAGGAAAAGTATGTACATTCAGAAAAAGATAATAATAAAAATTAATAAAATAATAAAATATATTATTATTATTATTATTATTATTATTATTATTACTATTATTATAAGTAGTAGAAGTTGAAATATTTTTATTATTTAAATATAAAGTCAATAATTTCCATACTTGCAGAAATATCTTAATTCTGAATACACTGTGCAAATTATTATTATTATTATTATTATTATTATTATTATTATTATTATTATTATTATTTTGTAGTAGTAGTTGTGTTGTTGTTGTTGTTGTTGCTGTTGTCTATAAAAAAAAACAGTCTATATTTGACAATGTAGATATTTTTAACCCCATAAATAAAGGGCAATATTTCTGGACAAAATGTGCCATCATCAGTACTGTCCTGTGTATTTATTGTGCTGTGCATCTCTCTTTATTCTGTTCATCATTGCACTTGTTTTCCAGCTGGAATCTGGGAAAAAGAATGGGGTAAATATCGGCCAAGCAAGGAATATTTCAAGCTTAATTACATCTCGACCTAAACTATTTGACCTTTTTTGAGAAAAATGATAACCAAACACGTGTCACATGTCCTGTTGCTATAAATTACATTAATTGTTTCCTTTATTTTTGTCCTGATTGTGCACAAACTTGTATAATGTTTAGCTCTGCCATATTACAGTACATATTGGACTATTTATTCATTTATGTAGTGTATTTATAAACCAAGTTTACACTTCTGCATAAAGTTACAGGATTTTTACAATAGCTAATTATAATCATTATCACAGCAGGTATATCTGATCATTTATTTAGACTTGAATTTTATAAAATGTGGGAGATTTCTATTAAATGAACAGTTAACTCATCAGTTTATCAATCATAAAAGGGGTAACATTTAAAGGAAAATAAAAAAAAATAGACAAACAATTCAAAGGAAAATACCTTTCAACAATTTTGTCTGAAAAAAAAAGAAAAGAAAAGAAAGAAAAGTCGTTAAATCATATTCACTTTTGTGATATTTAGTTTTTAAGTTTCTGTCATGCGAAACAGTGACACCATGTGGACAAGCTTGGAACTGCAGCAGCTTTTATCTGAATTCTGATTGGCTGGTTCTTGGCTCTTTTTTTACGACACTTCCGGGATATGACTTTTTCCCCGGGAAGGTGATTTGGCGCGGAGTTTGTTGTTTTGGTTCCTTTCTCTGTTGTCACTGTGAAATTTCTTAAAGCAAATGGCGCCGGTTTCTAATCCAGAGAAAGATGCAGACAGCGGGGATTACGGTAAATTACGTTGTATTATGTTTTATTTAGTCTTTTTTTTAAGCAGAGTGAATCATATTCGAGCGCGTGAGGTTGTGCTAATGTTTTGCAGCTAGCTGAAAGCTAACACTGTGACAGTTCGCTGCTAACAACAAAATGTCACGTCTATATTATTCCTCACACTTTCATCAGAGGCTCATTTTCATATCATATAGGTGTTAAAATGTTTATAATGTCTGCCTGAACATTTATTTGTCACCTAAAATGTTTTAATCGAGATAGTTTCCTGCTTTTGGAACAGACTCTGTGGCTGCGCGTGCGTTTTTCTAAAAGCTTGAATACCAGCAGATTTATATTTCTGTGCATTAAGACATTTTTTATGTATTATTATTTATTTCAAAGTGTTTAAATAGCATGCTTAGTGTTTTAAATCTACACTCACTAGCCATTTTGTCAGCACACACACACACATATCACTGTCTGCTGTAGTGAGGAGAAACCTCCAGCCTTGTACATTGATGGGGTGCCAATACTTTTGTCAAACGCCATTTCTGGCCTCCATTCAGTCAGTAATTGTATAGTAGATAAACATGATCAATTGTACACTGAGTGTATGTTAGAGAGTGAAGAAAGAAGTGGATATTTATGTGTTTTTAACGTCACAGCATGTTTTAATGGAGTTAATAAACATTAATTAATATTAATGAAAAAATTTAAATATGCAAATGTCAATATCCTGTTTTTTTTTTAAGTCTAATGATATCTCTAGTTTAAGTGATATCTCTAAAAACTACTCTAATGGAAAGAAGAGCATCACTTTCTTGAATTAAACTGAAGAGAAATATTTTACTTAGAAACACATCTTTCTTTTAAAGCCGTATTCGGATCGGATTCGTTTATTTATTTGATTTATTTAATTTATTTCGCGTTTTCTCAGTTCTCAGATCTTCTCCTCTGACTCTCGCATCCGGACAGCGAGTTTCCTGCAGGTCGTGTTTTCTACGAGCCTGGACGTCTGCGTTACATGCGCGCGTCTTTAGATATTTTCGGAAATGTCAGCGACACAGCTTGTCATAATTTATCGAAAACTAAAAGATAAAAGTGACGGCGTTGAAAAGATGTGAATATAAAGCAGGGATTTATACCCGTAGCTGCCGTTATAACGACTCTTTTAATCATCCTGTGTAATCTCGCTTTTCTTTTCTGAATGATTTTATTTCATTTCTTCTCCTGGAAATAAAAATTACTCTCCCAGGTTGAGCGTGAAGTCGATGTTAAATGACTTTCGCAAAAAATTTAAGTGTTTAATATCTGATACGTGACTGAAACTCGCGCTACGAGACTAATGTCTTTTTTTTTTTCCCATCATGAGGGACGTCTGCGTGGAAAATGAAGTTTATCCCGACTAAAAAAACACAGACGTGGCCGATCTGGATGGAAATAAAATCACAGAGTAGCTCGTGTTAAATAGGAAATGACCCCATGTGCGTTTAATCCCGTCCGAATAGGGCCACAGTGTGCGAATACGGGGGAAGAAAAATAAACCACTCAGCTTTTTTTGTTGTG
>CM040475.1:19696564-19713014 GCA_022758105.1 Pangasianodon gigas | reverse complement strand
CGCCTCTGACTCGACCACGCTCTGAAACGCAGGTTAAAATCAACTCCTGTGTGCTGCGCTTGATGTAAGTCACACTCGCGTCTAAAGCAATTCAGAAGCACGTCGTGTGTCGTGCTGTAACAAGAAATTAATTCTGGATGGATGGATGAGGAAATATATAAAATAAAATCACGATTGTTTTCTGATCTGTACAGTTAAAATGGTAAGTGTGACGAGCTCGTGCGTTTCAGGTGGATATCTGACGACATTAGGAGCGCTGACGAGACGAATTTGTTATTTAACAAACAATCTTAACACGTAACGCATTAATAATAAGTGAAAATTACACTTTCTGTTATAAATCCTGATTTACGTTTCTTACAATACAACATATTGATATTACAGCGGTTTGATTTGTTGTCAAAATAAAAGTATTAAAATTTAATGTTTTATTTGTCGATATTTTATATGTCAGTATTGTGTTGTGAAGTCTGTATCGAGATGCGATTCGGTGTATCGTCTCGGGCCTGATAGCTAACACACTGTAAGACATTTCAAGATGATTAAACTTAGAAATGAAAGTTCTAAAAAAGTGAAATTAAAAAAGTGAGTCGACTCAACTTGAAGATTTTACCTTCGTTTCAACTCAACGTCAAATCAAGACAATGGATTACTTTAAGTTTAATTTTTGAAAACTTCTAAACTTGAGTTGAATTTCTAAAACTTATGACAGTTGGAGTCATGAGAGAGTCAAGACAAGAAATAAGTTCACGTACCTTAATGCGGCTGTGACGTTTTACAGTGCAGGTGCAGGAAATAAAATAATTTTGACGCATGTGTCATCAGCGTCAGAGAGAATAAAATATTTCGGCGCGATTCCTGATACGGCGCTGATTAACCCTGATGCCTGGATGCAGGTGGAGGAGGTGAAGAGTGTGTACGAGGAGGTGGATGAGGATCAGTACTCGCGGATGGTCCGGGAGAGACAGGACGACGACTTTATCGTTGATGACGGTGAGTCAGAGACACACACGTGTGTGTGTGTGTGTGTTTCGGGATAGAGCTACACTCCGGTACGTTCAGCTCTGAGGTCAAACGGGGTCGTGATTGAGTGATGGAGTTGAGTTTTCAGTGTTTTGTAAGTTGGAAAAAAGTGATAACATTCCATCTATCTTCTGTTTAAATTAAAAATATTTATTTTTTTTAATTTATTTGAACAGTTCTGACTCTCTTCAGGTTTCTGTAGCGTATATTCTAATAATACTTCACGTCTGATCATATGGAGTGTGTACTGACTCATTTACTTCCTGTCTCTCAGATGGAGCAGGTTACATAGAAGATGGCAGAGAGATCTTTGATGAAGATCTGGAGGATAAGAGTTTGGAAACGAGCTCGAAAAGTAAGCTCTAAAAACGGATTGGATTTCAGAGTTTATTATTTTTTTCCTTTGTTTTAGCTATTCTAATTTTTTTTGTTCTCCTCATAACAGACAAATCTGGTGCTAAACGAGGAGACGGCAAGAATGCCAAGAAAGCGTCCGTGACTAAACCCAACAGCATCAAGAGTTTGTTCATGAACAGCAACGTCAAAAAACCCGTCGAGGTGAGCGATCACGTGATGGAGCGTGTTTTATTATCCGTATATACACGTACGTATCCTTGTTCAAATCGTTTATTACGTTAATGTTTGGATTGTAGAAAAATGTGGACCTGTCCAAAGACGATCTTCTGGGAGACATTTTGGAGGATCTGCACTCTGAGGTGAGGCGTCTGATATCTGATCGGATTTATTTCTCCAATTTTCTCTAATTTTTTGGAATAAAACACTTCGTGTGGTGCTGTAATAAGAAAATAATCAACAGTGAAGCAGAGTTCCTGTTAAAAAATAATCACCACAGAGAAGTTTACTTATTATTATTATTATTATTATTATTATAACAGCACGTCCTGAAATGTTTTATTCCTTTTATACCGCAGTGACTTGTCGACGATTACAATTCTGCGTGTACTAAAGAACGACACACACGTGGTTTTATCCACTTAGAGCATTTAATGTTCCATGAAACGACTTAATTCCTGTTCTCACTTATGTTACAGCAGCTACAAACATTCGTTCCCTCACCAGCCTCTTTTTTTTTTCTCTCTTGAAGTTAATAAAGACAAAAAAAAAACGCAAGAAAGCGTAAACTCCTCCGTCCTGAAGATGTCGGAAAACTTTACAGCTTTCCCTCTGACTGTTACAAGGCGCTGACGCTGGAGACTCCTTCCATAAACAAGGAGTTTAATAAATGTCTTTCTACAGAAAACATGACAAACCACGACAGCGATTTTTAAAAATCGGTTTATTATTAGTTGAGCGTCCGCCGTAGAAGTTCCTCTGAATGAGCTGTTGCTATAGAAACGATAACGTATTAGAACGAGCGCGTTAACACGTTTGTATAAACCTGTAATTTCCAGCTGGAGAAAATGAATCAACACCTTCTGACCAATCAGAATCCAGAATTCAACAGAATTAAAAATCTCGTTAAGGTCAAGTCTGACATGATGTGTGTTTTATTTTATAAATATTTTTTCTCTCTCTCAGAAACCGGTGCTTCTTACTCCTCCGCCTGTCATCACCCTGAAGAAAAAGAAAGCGCTGGGACCCATGAACCCTTTCTCCGTCCAAACACAAAGCCCTAAGGTCATCAGCGTCCTCTTTATCTCATTTTTACGTTTATATAAAACACAGCTTTGTGTTTTTTTTTAATAACAAAGCTCATGTCTTTAATGTCGTCCTTCTTCTCATCACAGGAGTCACCTGGAGCTCCGGCGTCAAAGCCCAAGCATGCCGTGATTCGCCCGCCTCCGTCTGATCTCACGTCTAAACCTGCGTCTAAACCTGCGTCTAAACCTGCCCCTTCCATCCAACCCCAGAAACCCAAGGTGGAGGAACCTGAGGAAGGTATTCACCTCTACTCCATTTCCACAGTTCATTAGAGCTTAAATGAAATACAGGTATGATGGTGTGTTGTGGTATCAGAATTAAAAAAAAAAAAAATTCCTAAACACATTCTTTAAAGGTATGTGTGATTACGTCAGATTTGTGGAAAAAAAAAAAAAAGGGTCTCTAACGGTTCAATGGGTGGAGTTTAATAAAATTTGAATTATTATTATTATTTATTTATTTATTTTTACTAATTGAGCCCGCCCATTAAATTTCCATCCATGTACACAAAGCTCCGCCGTCACGTTCAGCCATGTTACAGCTCTATAATCATCTGACTTATGAGTTATGAGTTACTCCTCATAATGAGTTATGGTGTGAAGGGGCGTTGGGGGCGTGGCTATAAAATGATTGACAGGAGGCCAAAATACAAACAAACATTCAGGACCAGAAGGCCACTGGCTTAAAATGTTATATTTGATCATTTCTACAGAATTTTCCACATTATTTGTACTAGCAAGAAATGAAAAATATCGACTATTTCACCTTTAAAATAAACCAGAAGGTTTTCCAAATATGTGATGCTCTAATTTTTAAGAATGAAGACCAGAGGAATTTGATTAAATAAATGAATTTTCTGCATTTTAATGAAATTCTAATATTTCTGGAATAATGTCTATAGCAGTTTTAAATTCAGATTAAAACTAATTAATTTGTGGTCATTGTTTTTTTTTTTTTATTATTGATTTTACGATGATTTGTAGAACCTGTTAAATAAATAAATAAATAAAATAGATTTTTAGTGTTTTTTTAATGATTGTAAATCATTGCATAAATTATTTTGATTTATTTTTCCAACCTAAAATGAAAAATTGCTCTATAAAACACTTACAGCAAATATATATATAATATATATATATTAATAATAAGAGTAGTAGTGCCTTTAGTATTTTGTTTACATTTACTATTATAATAATTATTAATTAATTAATTAATTGTTAAGTAATATTTATTAATGTAAGATTTTATTATTATGTTCTAAAGTAGACTCTCAGTCTATATTTTATACGTTATTTAATTTCACTAACCAGATCGTTTAATTGTATGCTTATTATACTATAAATTTCATTAACGTTTCATCTGTACGTGTAATTATCGTCATTTCCTTCCTCTCAGCGTGCGACTCGTTAGATTTTGACGAGGTGGACTTTGATGAGCCGATGGAGCTGGGGACCGAGCAGCAGGAGGAAACGGCGGTTAAGGTGGAGACGGAGCCTGAGGCGAAGCCCGGCGTTAAAGTGGAGCCGAAAACCGAACCCGAGGACGAGGTGTTGATGTGAGTGTCCTTGTTCATTAGCGGCTGAATGAATGTGTACTGAATGTGCTCTGTGTGTGTGTGTGTGTGTGTGTGTGTGTGTGTGTGTGTTGCTGATGGACCTGGCTCTTTTCTTTTCTTTTTTTTCTGCAGATCAGGCATGATGGGCGACTCGTGCTGGGGGAAGATGGAGGAGGACGAGGTTGATGAATCTCCCGTGGAGGTGCAGGTGGACTCCAGTCAGCTGCCGATGGTGGAGGGAGCTGATGGAGAAACGGTGTTCCGCTTTTATTGGCTGGACGCTTTCGAGGATCAGTTCAACCAACCAGGTGAACCTCGTTATCGTTAACACGTCCGAGCTCTCTGTTCACCACGTTGTTAAGTTTTATTTTATTTATGTTCACGCTGGGAGGATAAGAAACTTCTAATCAGTAGAGATTAACTGTAAACCCGGATGTGGTTCATAGGTGTGGTGTATCTGTTCGGGAAGGTGTGGATTGAATCCGCTAAAGCCCACGTCAGCTGCTGCGTGGCCGTGAAAAACATCGAGAGGACGATGTACTTCTTGCCGAGAGAGCGCGTGAGTTCTCACACACACACACACACACACACACACACACACACATTAAACCTAATTTAGACATGGTCATTTTGATAGCTCGGGTATTTTCGAGGCGAAAAAAAAAACATGTCCGCTTCCATGATCATCGTTTGTCAGGAACAAGCTAGCCAGCTAACATTCCTCATCACAGCAGTAAACTTTAGAGGCAGTGTTATAGATTTAACAAGTGAATATATCATTTGTTGATTTTATCTAAAGCTAATACTTGTTTAAAGTCGTTTAAAGGTAAGAAGGAATTCCTGGAGGGTTGAGGAGGCGTTTTCTTTGCGTTCTTCTAGTCAGAGTTTGGAGTAGGAGAATGTTTTAGTCAAATCAAATGCAGCACGTGTTCTGACGTTATCCTGACTACAGAATGCACGTTGTCTTCCTTAACGCTCCTGCAAACGTTTAAAATAAAGATTCCCGCTTTGTTTGTGGAAGGTTTGTTTTGTTCTTTCGTATTAGACGTCAATCCAGATCCGTGTAAATATATGAAATGAAATTGCAAACAAAAATAACACACGTTTTTCATGCATTTATTAATTATTGTTTTCATGATTAATCATGTGTGTGACTGTTCTAATCATATATATATATATGTGTGTGTGTGTGTGTGTGAGATAATTAGGATTGAATCAGAATCCTGGAAGCTTTCTTTTGAAATTTTATTCACGTTACGTCTAAATAACTTTTCCCGATTTGCCTAACAGAAAGTGAACCTGGCGACTGGCGAGGAGACGGACGTTCCTGTCGGAATGATGGACGTCTACCAGGAGTTTAACAGCCTCTCTGAAAAATACAAAATAATGAAGTTCAAGTCCAAGGTAGGTTCCCGTTACATCGTCCTGCTCTTATTTTTATTTATTTTTTTTATTTAAAATTCACTCTGTGGTGTTTTCCTGCTTTGACAGAAAGTCGAGAAGAACTACGCCTTTGAGATTCCGGACGTACCTACGCAGTGCGAGTACCTGGAAGTTCGATACTCTGTGAGTGGCGTCGCATGGCACGCGCATGTATTTTTATTTAATGTCTAGGTTTTGTTTCTGGTTGTTCCCCGGTTTTTATTTGCCGCGTGTCCCGTAGGCCGAGATGCCCCAGCTGCCGTCCAATCTAAAAGGCTCCACCTTTTCCCATGTGTTTGGTACAAACACCTCCAGCTTGGAGCACTTCCTCCTCAGCAGGAAGATACGAGGACCCTGCTGGCTTGACGTTAAGACCCCTCGTGAGTCACGTATTTAGAAAACTTTAGAAAACGTTATGTGAGGGGGAAAAAATATAAGTAATGTAATATTGATGATATGGTCTTTCCGTTCAGAGCTGTGCAATCAGCCGATGAGCTGGTGTAAAGTGGAGGCCATTGCTCTGAGAAGCGACCTGATCTCAGTGATGAAGGACCTGCCTCCTCCTCCGCTCGTCGTCATGTCCATCAGCCTGAAGACCGTTCCCAACCCAAAGACCCACCACAATGAGGTGAGGCACATAGTTCTCTCTTTTCACGAGTTTTCTCTCTTCAGGTTCAGGTTGTAGATTTTAACCTCTTCCTGTTTTGTTGTGTGTTGCACAGATCGTGTCTCTGGCTGCTCTTATTCATTACAAGTTTCCTCTGGACAAGGCGCCTCCACGCATCCCGTATCAGACCCACTTCTGTGGTGAGTGACGCATTTTATTAAAAAATAAAAATAAAATACAGACTGGGGTTGTATTTAAGGCTAAAAACAAACTGTAAATATAATTTGTTTGGAGGAAAATATGCAGAAGTGAAAGGATTCAAAACTAAATTATGCTCATCCAGTTCCATGTAAAATAAATCCATTATAAAAATAATTTAAGTAGTAATGATAGTTGTTCTATTTATCACTGATTTTATCAGCTAAAAACACATTTATTCACTTCATCATTGAACTAGCTTTTATTATTGTCCTTAATTTAACCGGAATGTTTTTTTTACATTAATTTTATACGGTTTTTATGATTTTTTTTCATAATTTTTATTAGCAGTCTGTCTTTGCTATTACTTATTGTCACGAATTCGTTTTATTATCAGGCTTTCTTTATTTCTCTGCACTTTAAATCACTGCACTCTTAAAGCAAGCAATTTGAGAAATAAATAACGATCTATACAACGATTAGATCTGATCCTCTAGTCAGATTGGACGAGCGGCGTTCCGAGATCGCTCGGAGCGGCGTTCCGAGATGGGACATGTCACTGTGTGTATCGGAGCGCTTACGTGTTCTCTATGTAAAATTTCAAATCTAGCAATGGTTCATTACGCTGAAACGGTTCCTACACTTACTTACTTACTGTCAGTCAGTGCGTGCGTTACCATGGCAACACGCAGCGCTCTATCCAGTTGTGGCTTCACTCTTGCTTAATCCTCTTAATCCTCGTTTGTTTGCTTTCCTGGTCACTGTGCGTGTGTTTTCATGTTTCAGTGGTGAGCAAACCCACAGACTGCATCTATCCGTACGACTTCAAGGACGCAGTTAAGAAGAAGGTGAGCATTGTGTGACGTCGATCGGAGGTGTTTGTGTGCACGTGCACAATCATGAGACGCTTTACGAACACGCTGTTTCTGTGTTTTGTTTTTATTTTTCGCTCAGAACGGGATTGTAGAGATTGCAGCGACAGAACGCACTCTTTTGGGCTTCTTCTTGGCCAAGCTGCACAAGATCGATCCTGACGTTTTGGTGGTGAGTGAAAATCGTGAAATGCGTTTTACGTTTTACGAAGTTCTGGTTGCTGTTCTGGTGGTATCCTGAACTTTGATCAACTCTGTTAGGGTCACGACATCTTGGGCTTTGACCTGGAAGTGCTGTTGCAGAGAATCAACATGTGCAAGGTGCCCTTCTGGTCCAAAATAGGGCGGCTGAGGCGGGCCAACATGCCCAAACTCGGGGTGAGAGAATCATCATTACGAGTATAAGCGTGGCGTCTGGTGTTTATTGGACGTGTGGTAACACGGAGCTGATTCTGAACCGTTCCTCTCAGGGCCGAGGTGGGTTCGCGGAGAAGAGCGCCGCCTGTGGCCGTCTCGTGTGTGACGTCGAGATCTCCGCTAAGGAGCTGATTCGCTGTAAGAGTTACCACCTGACTGAGCTGGCAGCGCAGATCCTGAAGACGGAGCGAGCCGTGGTGCCTCCTGAGAACATCAGGAACTTCTACAGGTTGATGGACACGCAGCCTATTAATTTTGTAAAATTTTTATTCATATTAACGTGATGCTAATTTGAGTTTACACTCTTTCAGTGACTCTCCTCACCTGCTCTACCTGTTGGAACTCACCTGGATGGACGCCAAGCTCATTCTGCAGATCATGTGTGAGCTCAACGTGCTTCCTCTGGCGCTTCAGATCACCAACATCGCCGGCAACGTCCTGGTGAGCTTCGGCCACTAATCTATACACTCTTTTACACACACACACAGTAATATAGTGTGTGTGTGTGTGTTAAATCCACACTGCTGTGTTTTAAAGTCTCGGACGCTGATGGGTGGACGCTCGGAGAGGAACGAGTACCTGCTGCTTCACGCCTTCCACGAGAAGAACTACATCGTTCCAGACAAGCAGTTCATGAAGAAACATCAACATGAACCTGTACGGAGCTTGTAGATTTTTATTTTTTTTAAATTCTACTTCCTGTGATTGTTTTTAATCTTTTTTAATCTTTGGGGATTAGGGTGAGGAGGATGATGTAGATGCAGGGAAGAGCAAGTCTGGGAAGGTGAGGAAGAAGGCTGCGTATGCTGGAGGTCTGGTCCTGGAACCTAAAATTGGTAAGTGTTCAGTCAGTATATATATATATATATATGTGTGTGTGTGTGTGTGTGTGTTAAATCTTTATTTGTTTCCTCCAGGTTTTTATGATAAGTTCATTCTGCTGCTGGACTTCAACAGTCTGTATCCATCCATCATCCAGGAGTTTAACATCTGCTTCACTACGGTTCAGCGAGAGGCGTCCAGCTCACGCAAAAAGACTGAGGTATGTGTGTGTGTGTGTGTGTGTGTGTGTGTGTGTGTGTGTGTGTGTAGGGTAAATGTGGACACTAGGTTCTTCGACAGTTCTGTTAAATTCTCAAATCTGAAGCTGTTGATTTATTTTCTGTAACAACACGGACTGTAGTTCCTGCTGTATTAAAGTACTTATTCCAATACGTTATCGTTTCTATAGTAACGGCTCACTCACGGGGACTTGTACAGTCGACGCTCTGAGTAATCTAATCTAATCTAATCTAATAATATGCAGATTTTAAAAAAAAGAAAACCATATATATAATCGTTGGAGTTTTCTGTAAGGCAACGTTTATTATTATTATTCCTTATTTATGGAAGGAGTCTCCAGTGTCAGAGATAAAGCTGTAAATTCGTTGTTATAGTAAAGTTTTCTGTAAGGAGATGTTTATGTAACATTTATGGAAGGAGTCTCCAGTGTCAGAGCTTTATAACAGTCAGAGGTAAAGCTGTAACTTTAAGTTTTCGACATCTTCAGGACAGAGGAGTTTACGCTTCTTTGCGTTTTCTCGCTAATATGACAAGCTGCGATTAATAATTTTTTTTTCTTAACTTCGAGAGAGAGAGAAAAAAGAGAGGCTGGTGAGGGAACGAGTGTTTATAGCTGCTATAACGTAAGTGAGAACAGGAACTAACTTGTCTCATGGATGTTCTGTAACATTAAATGTACCTAAAAATGGATAATAGTTGGCAGATGGCTGTGGTCTATGAGGAGTAAAACACTTGGGAATATGCTGTTATAGAAAAATAATCAACGTTATAGTAGCAACAGGAACTCCGCTTCATCACTTTACACCAGTTGTGTGTAATTCCTTACTTAGCATAGATTTATGTCTTAATGCTTGAAAATCGAAACCCAATTTCCGTGTTGACGAAGCAGGACGATGACGCGGATGAGATTCCGGAGCTTCCGGACCCGGATCTGGAGATGGGCGTTCTTCCGAAGGAGATCCGTAAGCTGGTGGAGCGCAGGCGGCAGGTCAAACAGCTGATGAAGCAGCCTGATCTGAACCCTGACCTTTACCTGCAGGTCGGCGCACGCGGCTTTATGCCGACTTGAATGTTCTTATTGTTTGATTTTTATTATTTTTAATAATAAAATTCTTTCTTTTTTTCTTTTTTTTTGCGCAGTATGATATCAGACAGAAGGCTCTGAAACTCACCGCTAACAGCATGTACGGGTGTCTGGGCTTCTCCTACAGTCGCTTCTATGCCAAACCTCTGGCTGCTCTGGTCACACACAAAGGTAGAGAGGTGAGTAACGCTTCCTGATACACACACACACACACACACACACACACACACACACACACACTTGTGACTTAATTCCATTTCAGTTATTTTAATTTAGAAAACACCTCAGTGTTGTGACTTCCACGAAACTTGAGTAGTTTATTGTATTTTATTTAAAACACACTTCGATGCTGACTTCCATATGCATATTTAATTTAATGTTTTTAAGCTTTTACATATATATATATTTTATTTATTGATGGCTGTAAAATATATAAATACTAATTTATTTTTTTTTGTATTTTATATTGGGTGTATCAATTACTACAAATTAGGAGTTAAGTTATATTTGAAGTGTCAGTGAAAAAATACTAAGGATACCTGTAGATAACAGATTCTTGGATGAGTGTGTGTGTGTGTGTGTGTGTGTGTGTGTGTGTTAGTCTAAGTGTAAATACATACACAAAATACACCCAGAAATACGCTCTTAAATGTACCAATTTGATTGAGATGAAACTTTATTGTCTTTCATCTCCATTTCTCGCACTGAGCCAGAAGGGGGCAGCACCATCCCAGATTTCCACCTCGTTCACCTGTTTCACGCAGTACGATCCCCTCCTCCCTCCTCCTCCGTCTCCCGCTTCCTTTTGTGTATTAAGCGTTAACAAACCGTTTGACGCCCTCTTGTGCTTTTTATACCTTCAACCTTTCATCAGCTCTCCGCTCTCACGTTCACGGGCCTGAGCGCCGAACGCTACGCACGTATTCATGTTCAGTAACGAGAGAGATTATTTCTCCAGCCGTAAAAGTTCTGCGTCTGTGTTCCTGGTGTGTGCAGGATTCTTAACACTCTCTCTCTCTCTCTCTCTCTCTCTCTTTCTTTTTCTCTTTCACACACACACACGCGCACACACACATTAGTCATTTTAAAGGCGCTGTAGTAGTGAGTGTTAGGAATAGTCGACCTGCGCGGCGTGAGATAAAGTCGGCCAGTGTTGAGCCACTTTGTTCATGCTAATACACAGCTCTCAGTCTGGCTCCATGGCACAAATTACTCTAATTACTCCCATTATGATATTCGCTCACTGCTGTCAGCTGCTGTAGTGTGCTTTTTTCTTCCTCTCTCTCTCCCTCTCCCTCTCTCTCTCCCTCTCCCTCTCTCTCTCTCTCTCTCTCTCTCTGTCTCTCTCTCTCTCTCGTTCGTTTTTGGTCTGCCAACTAAACTATATTCATCTAAAATGAATGAGAATGATGGTGGTAAGAGATTTGGCATCTGGCATACCTCTGCGTTTTACCCCATGACGTGACTCGAATCGTAACGTCTGCATTCGTGTGAAGATTTATTGATGTGGAGTGAGATTTGGCCCTCGCACCCTCGTCAAGAGCACGCAGCCTGGATTTCCTGGGATGTCTAACGATGCTTTCACACACACAGCGTATACTGCGTTTGAACGGAACCTGGGTGTGTTCTCCTCATCCTCGCTGCGGCTCTTTTAATAAAGATGAGACCACACACACACGGAAAACGCGCTCGGGTCCGGCAGAGAGGTCGACCCGCTTCCAAATCAAGCCTAGTGAGAAAGCGATTCGACTCTGAATCAAATCGACTCTGAATCGACTCATCTGCAGGAAGTGAATCAAATATGCTGAGTGTTTTTTGGGTTGCAGAATATTTGAGCTAAACGACAGAGCTGCAGAAATGTCTGATGAGACTAACAAAAAAATTAAACTAAACTCTGGATGTGACACAAAAAGCATTTTAAGCTAGTTATTTCTATAATTATTAAACCATTTCTGTAGCATTTTTACGAGATCATCTTCAACCTTAGACGTCTTTTTCCTTTCTTCCTTTTTTTTTAATTTTAGTTTGTGTAATTTAATTATGTGTAATGTAAAAACCAAACCAAACTGCGCAACAAACCAACTGATCAATTTTTGCTCTGATTCAGTCTCGACAAACAGACTGATAGTTGGCAGGTCTATAGCTATAAGAGCAGCTGTTGCTAGTCATTTGCTTCGGTGTGTTTAGCGTCATCTCTTAATCAGCTATCTATCAAGCTTTAAGGAGGCGGGGTTTAAGTTAGTGTATATGAGGGAGGATTATTATATGTGCATCAATAAATGTGCCGCAAAACAACACTGTTAGATACTGCGAGTGCCTCTGGGTTGGTAGTTGAGAGTCATGACTGTTGTAACTAAGGTTGTGTCAATATTCTGCGCTTCTTATAATCACAAACGAGCTACACAGGGGCAGGAGGAAGGAAAAGGGACAGATATTGACCCAGTTCCGTGGTGCAGACGGAGCAGAAGTACCCTCAAAGACAGAAAGGGAACAGCAAACGAATACCGTGTGTGAAATGCGGCCACTTCTTCCACAGTGGTGCACGTGGTGGTGTTGGTTCCTCACAGCTCTCGGGTTCATTTTAACATTTTGTTGTGTGTGGGTTTTCCAGTTTCGTCCCACTTCCCAAAAACATCCGTGTGTGTATTTTGTCGGATGGCATCCATCCAGTGTTTCTGGGATAAGCTCCAGATCTGTCGCAACCCTGATCAGGATAAAGTGCTTACTAAAGATGAGAAGGATTTCATACTGAACGCTTCTAGAGAGTCAAATTGTGCAATACGTAGGGAATAAAAATGCTCTGTGTCGTGCTGCTACAGGAAAATAATCAATGACCAAGTGGTGATGAAGCGGAGTTACTGTTACCACCCGGACGTTGATTATCTTCTCTGTGTTTTATTCCTCTTATACTACAGCAATTTCTAACGAGTACGATTTGTTTATTTATTAAAACCTGACACATTATACTCTCTTTCTGCTTTTAGTTGCATTTAACGTACGTTTCAGTCACGTCTTGCATCGTTCCCTCACCAGCCTCTCTCTTTTTCTCTCTCTCATGAAGTTAATAAGACGAGAAACTGCAAAATGTAAACTCTTTAAGGTTTTTGATATATTCAGAGAAGTCACAGCTTTAGCTCTTACACTGGAGACTCCTTCCGTAAACGTTAAATAAATGTCTCCTTACAGAAAACTAACTACCAACATATCTATGATTTTTAAAAATCGGTTTATATGGAGCGTCCGCCGTACAAATCCCTTAGAATGAGCTGTTACCATAGAAACTGTAACCTATTCAAACGTTTGCAGCGGCACTACTGTCACAGCTGCTGTCATAGAAAATTAATCAGCACCTTCTGACCAATCAGAATCCAGAATTCATCAGCGCTGTGGTATGACTTACAATATTCATCGCATACAGTAATGTTATCAGACGCTTTAGGTCGGCATTATGATGCTAAGGACAGCAATTCAGTAAAGTTGTTGAGTTTCACAGTAAGATTGACGCTTCAGAATGCAATCGATGGTCTAGTTCTTAAGCTTTATGCATAAATATTGGCACCCCTGTGTCTTTATTGTTGCCATTTTAACTCAAATCATCCTAATTCATCATTCTGAGTCTCTTTGTCACTTGAGCAAGGCCGGTTTCTTCTTGAAGCACTACCGAAACATGTCACCAAGTGGAGACGGCGAGTAAAATTTACCTCTTGGATTAAGGAGGAGTTGGGAAGTCCCCCTTCTAGCTGTCCAGCCTGATCTCCTCCGGGTTTAGGGTTTTAACTAACGGAAGCGAGGAGTGACTCTGAGCACTCTGACCTTTCTGGAGAAACATTTGTTCTGTGGTGAACCCTGTGCTGGCTTGGCATGCAGAGTATGGCGCAGAACACGGCTTAGTGTTACATGTGGAGGGCTCTGTTGTGATTGATGGGCCTCTGTTTTATTTCGGGACCTTTGTGCCGAGCCCTGGTGTGAAGTACGGGGCTACAGCTGAGCGGGCGGAGGGAGGAAGACGGGTTGGGGGGTTTAATCGAGCGAGGTGGTCAGTCGCGGAGCTGCTGATGGTTGCGGAACGTCAGTGAGCGTGACCTCCGACCTGCTCTCGTCTTCCTTTAGCTCCAGTTTGGCGGCGTTAAAGAAGGGGAAAAACTAATCCTCGGTATCCCGTGCTGTAAAAACAGACGAGGCTCACCTGACCCGAGTTCAGCTGGTGCAGGAGATGTGGTCTAAGTAATCGCTGCTTCTCTGATCCCATACTCAGAACCACAAAGGTCATTTTTAACCTTTCCCAGAATAAAACGTAAGCGGTGACCCGCCTCCCAGGGGTTATTACTTCTCTCTTTAGTGGAGGATTTTCTCCTGATATTACTGGACTTAACAAATAGTCACGGGGCCAGGGGACATTTTTGGATTTGATGATGACAGTCAGCCCATTGAGCTTTATTTAGTCCAGTGTGATGAGCCTGTTAAATTAATGTCTTCTCCATAACCTGTTAGGGGCTGTGTCATTCCTTTCAGATCACATTTAAAATTTAATTCCTTAAAAGCATTAACAGTAGCACTACATGTGTTTGTAACTCGTAGACGGGAAAATAAAAAAAAGAAATGATGTAAAACGGCAAAATGTTTTATTCCTCTTGTACCACAGCAATTTTCCGACAACTTCAATTTTTTTTAAAATTTATTAAAGAACAAGAAGTCATCTCTTACCAGCCTCTTCTCATCCCTCTTCTCATCTCTCTTCTTTTCTCTCTGTTGAACTTACCGAGAAACCGCAAAGTCCTTAAGCCTTTCTCGTGTCAGAAAATTCAAAGTTACAGCTTTACCTCTGACTGTTACAAAGCGCTGACATTGGAGACTCCTTCCATAAACATTAAATAAGCATCTCCTTACAGAAAACCTCACCATTATCAGTCGCAGATCATGTGGCGCATCCGCCATATAAAGCCCTGTGCAGGTTGTTACTATGGAAACCATAACTTATTAGAACGAGCTGAATCCCAAATGGCTTTTTGTTTACTGTATGTGCTCACTACATAGGGTACTGTAAACCCTACATAGATATTTGTGTATTTATTCAGACTCTACATTAATCGGAACGAGCCGAAATGTTTAGGAAACCCTCATAAATTCATCCAGGCATTTCACACGCGACCTCTCCATCTCTCGTTCTCACCTCCAGCGGGTTTAACGCTCATCGTAAAAGTGTCCCGAGTCTTGAATCACGGCGTCAGCCTGAATTACAATAGACTTGTCAGCGGTGTGACGCGAGGGAGCAACAGGATCTTGGTCAAACTGGTTGAAATCGGTCTAATTGTCTCGAACGGTGGCTTAATTTTCTAAAGAGCGAGCTGGGGTTTTTCTCTGATACTGATACACCTGACTATAAAAGGTGTGAAAGATCTCATCGGCCTGCATGCGCTGGGGCGTCTCGCTCTCCTTTTGTCCTGATAAAAGGGTTTATTGGAGGTGAATGAGTGAATAATACGGCAGAGCCGGGTGAGGGTGTGGTGCCGTGCTCCAGGCCCTGGTGGGAATCCAATGCAATAACTTTAGCACGCTGATTGCTTTGGAAACAGTAAATTTTGTTTACGAGCCCAAAGAAAGGGTTTTTTTTGATCATTTATGCAACAATAAATATTCTTCTGTTAATGTTTGCATTAATCCAGGTGAGACAGAATTTAATCCAGGTACAGACCTGACAACAGTTATGCATCTCCTGACAACAAATACAGCAGATGATCCAATCGACGTGTGACTCTGGAATGATTGACAGTTCCTCTCTTTTTCTCTCTCACTCTTGACATGACCATGTTACCGAAAAAAGCGTGAACTCCTTTCACAGCTCTGACACTGGAGACTCCTTCCGTAAATGTTAATTAAATAAACACCTCCTTACAGAAAACGTGACCATATCAACAGTTTTTTTAATCTGTTTATGTGGAGCGTCCACAGTACGAGTCCCTGTGAATGAAAGGTTACTATAGAAACGATAAAGCGTTTCCTGATATAGGCTTCACGAGAGCGTATTGACAAATCAAACATTACAAAATACATATAATAAAATGTAATGACAACAAATCGAACCACTGCTTTATCGATATGGTGTACTGTTAAAAAAAAAAAAAAGTAGATCAAGATTTATAATATAAGAATTTATTATATATTTTCTCCAATTATTAACATTGTTTTAATATATTTTTTTACTTTTTTATAACAACGTTATTAATATGGAAAGATTGTTTGATGGTAAATGATAACAGATGATAACAAATAAATAACAAATTCGTCTCGTCAGCGCTCCTACTGCCGTCAGATATCCACCTGAAACGCACGAGCTCGTCACACTTACCAATTTAACTGTACAGATCAGAAAACAATCGTGATTTTATTTTATATATTTCCTCATCCATCCATCCAGAATTAATTTCTTGTTACAGCACGACACACGACGTGCTTCTGAATTGCTTTAGACGCGAGTGTGACTTACATCAAGCGCAGCACACAGGAGTTGATTTTAACCTGCGTTTCAGAGCGTGGTCGAGTCAGAGGCG
>CM040475.1:19694162-19696464 GCA_022758105.1 Pangasianodon gigas | reverse complement strand
ATTTTATTTTATATATTTCCTCATCCATCCATCCAGAATTAATTTCTTGTTACAGCACGACACACGACGTGCTTCTGAATTGCTTTAGACGCGAGTGTGACTTACATCAAGCGCAGCACACAGGAGTTGATTTTAACCTGCGTTTCAGAGCGTGGTCGAGTCAGAGGCGATGGAAACCGGAGTGCACGTATATACGGTGGTTTACGGTAACTACCTTCGGATGGTTACGCTACGGACCTGCTGTGAATTCTGGACAAGATGAAAATGTTGAGCGGTACTGTACTACAATCCGTTTCAGTATTATTTTTTATAAATTCACGTGGACTGAATGAAACGAGGCTGCAGGTCTTGAGTTTGACACGTGAGCCAAAACGCTTCTTTCTTATTCGTTAACTTTTTGGAGGCAGTGAGGTTCCCACTCGCTAACTTCATGCTCTGTATGCTGCTACTTCTACTAGTGTGTAAGAAGAGGTAGAGCTCATAATGAATAATAAACGGAGATAGAGAAGAGAAATCCGTCTTTCCAGTGTTTTTTATCGCAGTATTTGAGATAATAATATTCTATCTCAGGCCTGGAAAATGTACTGAGGAATACTCATCGTCATTCCTCTTCTGGATTTGCAGGTGTTCAAGTATCTTTTATTTTATCGTTTATTATTTACAATTTTTTTTTTTTGGTCTCTGGCTCACGTGCTGGAACAGGATCTGATCTGATTAATATGTTTGTCTTGGGCTGGAGAGGTTATGCATCAGGGGAATGCGGTGCTCTTTTGTGTGATATTTTTATACTCAGGCTTGGGTTCTCCGATTCTCCGTAACCTTCGGCTCTGGGGTGCCAGCTTGTGATTTCAGGCGGTTGTATTAAATCAGAGACGGGATTTGCGTGGATATTTGACACCTCAGGTTCCATGAGAGCAGTACTCTGGAATCTGGCTCATATAACTTTAACTCGGGGGGGTTTGTGTGTGAGTGTGTGTGTGTGTGTGTGTGTGTGTGTGTGTGTGTGTGTGTGTGTCTTCATGTGTTTGTGTGTGTGCTTGCCTGGATATAGATCTAGATATGTGACCAAAACCATGCATATCTGTGTGTGTATTGTGTATATGTTAAAACATCTACTAGTTAACTTCTTTTGTGTGTGTGTGTCTGTGTGTGTGTGTGTGTGTGTGTGTGTAGGATAGAGAGATGACAGCAGCAGCTATAGATCACCCTGACAGTTCAGTGTGTCTCTGGCTATTTCAAGCGAGCGACTGTCATCCTCAAAATGCTTTTCAGCAGCCTGCTTTTCAAAACAATCGTCACTAGATACTTTCTTTTACAAGGTTTTTCATGGCCCACTGGGGATTAAAATGCCTGCTGCTGTGATGTGGAGTGTGGACCTGCGGGGCTCAGAACGAGCGCGTGGCCGTAACACACTCGGGTCGCGCTGGTTTACGGGCCGGTTGTGGTTTACATGAATGTCAGATGGGTTGCTTAGGTTCTTGTCCATCAAATCCCAAGCTTGCGGACGAGAAAACAACATTTTATAGCTAGTTAGTGTCAAATAATATAACGCTCTACCCGTTAGGGCTGGGTGATGTGATGATGTAATATTTATATCCTGATAACTTGTGTAGAGATACACTAACAGGTTTATGTTAATACATTATCGTTTCTATAGTCACAGCTCATCCGAAAGGATGTGTACAGCGTATGTAATTGCTGATATAATGACGTTTTCTGTAAGGAGACATTTATTTAGCTCGTTAATTAATGGAAGGAGTCTCCAGTGTCAGCGCTTTGTAACCATCAGAGGTAAAGCTGTAACTTAACTGTAACTAAGTTTTCCGACATCATCAGGAAAGAGGAGTTTACGCTTCTTTGACGTTTCTCGGTAACGTGCGTAACAAGCTGCGTTTTTTGAATTAATAACTTCAAGAGAGAGAGAAAAAGAGAGGCTGGTTACTGTTTATAGCTGCTGTAACATAAGTGACAACAGGAACTAACTTGGTTCATGGACATTCCACAATATTAAAGTGTTGTTTAATGAATTAGAAATTGTAACAGTTGGGAAATTGCTGTGGTATAAGAGGAATAAAACACTTGCGGATGTGCTGTTATGGGAAAATAATCAACTTCAGTATAAGAGTGTAACAGTAGCAGTAAGGGTTTTAAAGCGTGGGTTTGTTTGAGTGACTTTAAACCTCCGTGTGTGGTGATCGGTCAGTCAGCCAAGAACAAACGTGAGCCGAAGACGATCCTCCCAGCCTGCTGCACATTACAGCCTCTGATTCACCGACCTGTTTAATTACACGCTGCATAAAGA
>CM040475.1:19671662-19691662 GCA_022758105.1 Pangasianodon gigas | reverse complement strand
ATTGCTTGTTACTGCGCTTGTGGCGATCGGCTCTGAGTGTGAACGTGTTGAACGTGTTGAACGTGTTGAACGTGTTGAACGTGTTCTTGCGCAGATGAATCTGGACGTGATTTACGGAGACACCGACTCCATCATGATCAACACCAACAGCTCCAACCTGGACGAGGTCTTCAAACTGGGCAACAAGGTAGCTGGAGAACCCCATCACCATGGTGAAGCGTATTCATTTCAAGAGTGTGTGTGTGTGTTGTCCTGCGATATTCCCGGCTTATGCCCGGAGTTCCCTCCCAACATTCGACCCCGTATCCACCGCCGCCCCCCACCAGGATAACAATCAGAGCTTACGGAAAATAAACGAGAAAAAATTTCACGTTTTAAATAGTCATTTAATGTCAAATTTTTAATGTTTATTCACTTAAAAGCAATAAATACTTGAAATTGAATATTTGAATCTTTTAGTCGGCTTACGTTGGCCTAGAGAAACACCTTTCTGTCTTTCTTTCTTTTGTTTTTTGGCTAAATGACACTCGTGACACTTTATGTAGTTAAAAAAAAGGCTCTGTATAAACGTCTGCAATTCATGTTATACTTTTTTTCCCATATATTTTTAAAATATCTATGAATATTCTAGGTAAGAATCAACGAGACGTGCTGTTAAAGGAAAATAATCCGTGACTAGTTGGTATGACGTGACCCGATACGAATGATACGAAGCCCGGAGTTGGTTATTTTCGCATAACAGCATGTTCCTGAAGTGTTTTATTCCTCTGATACCACAGTAATTTGGTAAAAAGGGAGAAACCGCAAAGCGTAAACTCCTCTATGCTGACGATGTCGGAAAACTTCTGATGGTATTCCCTATGTATAGTGAGCATATATAGTAATTATGAATCTTTTTCGAAAGGATAAAGCAATATATCCTTATATAACTGTGTTGCGTGTATATTATCAGAGCTAGAGCTAGTTGTGTGATTAGACTGTGATTGTGTGAATGTGTGTGTGTGTGTGTGTGTTATTAGGTGAAGAGTGAGGTGAATAAACTGTACCGGTTGCTGGAGCTCGACATCGACGGCGTGTTTAAGTCCCTGCTGCTGCTGAAGAAGAAGAAGTACGCCGCTCTGATGGTGGAGCCGCAGGGAGACGGCCGCTACACCACCAAGCAGGAGCTGAAAGGCCTGGACATCGTGCGCAGGGACTGGTGCGACCTCGCCAAGGAGTGCGGCAAGTCAGTGCAGACGCCTCGGCTTTATTTTCACACCTCACTCACAGTACACGTTTCTTATTTAAAAAAAAAAAATTTCGATGCATGCGAGTGAGTAAACATCAGTAGCTAAAGCTGCTCCTTTAAAGGCAAAAATGTTCACTTTCTAAAGCGAAGAAATCCCCAAGGAGGCAAGAATCATGATTTTATTACAAACTTGCATGTTTAAATTCATTTTTGTAATTTATTTACCCATAGCCGTGTTTTCTTTCCACTTATTTTACATCTAACGCTTCTTAAACTTTCTTTGTTGAGAGCACAGGATGGTCGTAATTAGTCACACATTTATTATTAATAATAACGTTTCATATTTAATAATGTCTATTACTCTTTTACATCCAACCAAAGCAGATTAAATAAACTGACTTAATTTTGAAAATATATATATTTAAGTAATTCTAAGTAACTTCTGGGAATTTTATCCATGAGAAATTGTTAAGAAAAAAAGCTGTTTTTATACATTAAATTTTATTTAATTCATTTTTTGTTAATTAAATACACAGGCCAAACCTCAAAAACCTATAAAATGTGTTTTATTGATGATATTAGTGGACTGTTGAGATTCAGACTCAGAGTTAGAGCGTCTTTAATAATTGGCTGATTAGAAATTAATAATTAGAAGTCATATTTATTTATTTATTTAATTTGAAAATAGATACTTTTTCTTTAAAGCATGATAAATGATAGAGATTTTTGTTCCTATATCAAACAATCCAAAGGTCGTCATTTAGCCAAATGTTAGTCTCATTAAAATAGAAAACGCAACCTTAAGGCAGCTTTGGGCGTCTTTGTTGTTGTTGTTGTTGTTGTTGTTGTTGTTGTATCTGATTTCTTTTTTTCGACGTCTTAGAAAGGAAATTCTAAACCTATTATCATGACAGGAGATAAATTGATTCTTAGTTGACTGTTTTTATTTTTATTTTCGTTCTCTTTGCACCAGTCCAGCTGGTAAAAAGCATACAGTCTAATGTGTTCTGCTTGATTCTGCTCAACACAGCTCCAGTGTTTAATTAACTGCCCACGCAAGCTGCTGAAACGAAGACGGCAATTTGTAAAAGAGTTGTTAAAGCCGAGCCGATCAGCTTTCACTTCCCCTTACAGTCTCGTACAGACTAATGCGAGGGAGCTAACACGTGCTTGATCGACATGAGGGATAGATTTCACAGTTCTTTCACGTTTAGCTGTACGTTTTTCACGTGAGCTGGTATGAAATTCTTCCTACTGATTAGCCAATCAGACTCTTAATTGCTCGTTAGCGTGTCGTTAGCATGGCCAGGTAACTGCAGTGACGTCGTACAGGTACGTGACTCTCAGAGGTCTCCCAGGGGTCTGTGACTAACTGGTCACGTGTTTAATCCAAACTTCAGTGTGAGTGCAAAATTAAAACAAAAAATTTCAAATATTTTTATAAAACAAAAAATTTCTAATATTTTTATATACATTTAAATAATGTGCCTCGTATTTGAGTAGCTCAGTGACATCCATAAAATAATTCTGTGCTGAAAATGTTTCTTTTATTGTAAAATATAAAAATGTTTTATTTATGTTTATTCTTTAATTTTTAATTCTTCACTTTTTATTTCTTTTTTTGTTTTTATAAAAAAATCCTGTTTTGTTCTCTTTCCTTTCCTTTCTTTCTCTTCTATTTCTCTCTCTTTCTGTCTCCCTTTCTCTTTCTTTCTTTCTTTCCTTCTTTCCTTTAAACTCTATTTCTCTCTCTTTCTGTCTTTCTTTCTTTCTTTCTTTCTCTGTCTGTCTCTTTCTCTTTCTTTCTTCCTTTCTTTCTCCCTTTCTTTCTTTCCTTTATACCCTGTTTCTTTCTCTGTCTGTCTCTCTTTCTCTTTCTTTTTTTCTTTCTTTCTTCAGCCACATTTTTCCTCTTACTCACTTTATTCCATTCTTGCTTTCATTCTTACTCTTTGATTGCCTTCTTTCTTTCTTTCCTTTGACCACAATTTTTCCTCTTGCTCTTTCACTTTTTTTCCATTTTTGCTTTCATTCCTTTGTTAATTTTCTTTCTTTCTTTTTTGACCACATTTTCCGTGTTTGCTTTTTCTTTCTTTCTATGACCTCATTTTTCCTCTCACTCGTGTTTGTCCGCTTTGCTTTCATTCTTTCTTTTTCTCTGTCTCTTTCTTTCTATCTATCTATCTATCTATATTTATTCTCCCTCACCCTCTCTTTCTCTATCGCTCTCTGTTTAGTTTAAAGAATCTGTCCATTCTTGAATCCAGAAGCTCTTCAGCATGTCGGCATTTTTGGAGACAATCGTCTGAATGTAATTCAATGTAATGAGCTCAACCTGCGTAAAATATTCCTCCTCTTGCGCTAAGAGTTCTTATAAGTGAATTTCGTTATTCAGTCTTTATCCTTAGATTGTTCAGCTCTCACTCCTCTTCTCCTCTTCAGCTACGTGATTGGTCAGATTTTGTCGGACCAGAACCGGGACACGATCCTGGAGAACATCCAGCAGCATCTGATCGAGGTTGGGGAGAAGGTGGCCAACGGCAGCGTCCCTCTCAACATGTTCGAGATCCACAAGGTGACGCACGTTTAGCCGCGAGCTTACACATGATGAAAGCGTTACACGTGACGGATATTTAACATCGTACGTTTGTGTGTGTGTGTGTGTGTGTGTAGGCCCTGACGAAGGACCCTCAGGACTACCCGGATAAGAAGAGTCTCCCTCATGTGCATGTGGCTCTGTGGATCAACTCTCAAGGAGGCCGGAAGGTCAAAGCAGGAGACACCGTGTCCTACATCATCTGTCAGGTACATTTCCAGCATTTTCTAAACATCTAAAAATCTACATTTCTGTTTTAAAAACTTTGTTCTTCTCTTTTTTGGGTTGCAGGACGGCTCGAATCTGGCAGCCAGCCAAAGAGCGTACGCTCCAGAGCAGCTCCAGAAGCAGCCGGGTCTGAGCCTGGACACGCAGTACTACCTCTCGCAGCAGGTTCACCCCGTGGTGGGGCGAATCTGTGAGCCTATCGAGGGTATCGACGCCGTCCTGATCGCCACCTGGCTCGGTGAGAGTTCCTCTAACATCCTTTTTTTAAAAAAAATTTTTTATAGTGCTGGTAACAGGTATCGGTCCGATACAGCGTTCATTTCCAAGGGCTTCAAAACCAGCATCCGGTACCAGGTGATACTCTGCGACAGAGACGACGTAATTCACGATTAATAATCAGAGCAGAGCAAAATTGCTGTTCTGTGCTCTGTGAAAATATCAAAAGCCAACTAATGCCATCCAAATAAGGCTTTAAAGTATTCTGAGCACGTCTTGTTGAGTATTTGGCTTCACACACACCTCACTGTAATCTAATAACTAAACGCAGTAATGCTCAGTGTGGTGGTGTTTGTGACAAATCTCTTACAAATGAAGTTACTGAACCTCATCTGGTAAAACTAGTCCAAGTCAGATAGTGTCTCACACACACACACACATACACACGTAACACACACACATAACACACACACATACACACATAACACACACATACACACGTAACACATACAGAAATAAAGTACATTCTGTCTGAAGGTCTTCTGCCTTTCAGGTCGTTGAAATGTCAAGTAGTTGTAAGTCAAGGCTACTGGACTTGTGCTTTAATCCTCATGACATTTCCCCTCTAATCCACTCAGCTTCATTAAGTTTTGTGTGTCTGTGCGGGTATTTCTCTCGTCATGGGGACTAAATGTCTGTGAACTGATTTGTGTTGTGTTTGTATAAGTGCATTTCTTTACAATTGAAACTGCTGGTTTTAGGTTTAGAGTTGCACTAAATCCTAAAAAAATCCTGTAAACCCACATGAATGTGGAAAAACCGTGAATATCTCTAGGCCCAAAGTTAACAAAGTTAACACGAAAAAAGTAAAACAAAACATTTTACTACAACAGTATGCTTTATAAAGTATGAAAAATGTAGCACACACGCACACACACACTCAGCGAACGAGGCAATGCAGTACATGCACAGTATTTAGATAGCAGTAAAATTATTAACGTTTATAACTCATGATTACGGTCGATATTTATTGCACTTTAAAGATGCAAAAAGTTGAGAGAAACGTGAGAGACGCCTCACCACACACTGCGAGACAGAACAGGTCAGGAGGTTACGTAGTACCGAGACACAGAGCGTGACGTCACTAAACAGAGTGCGTAGTCCACAATTCTTTAGCGCACTGAAACTTTTTACAAACTGTAACTTTTTATAATGAAGTTGTGTGTTTATTTATGGTAGTAAATAATAAACAGATTAATAATACACATATTTTATGCATTTATGACTTACTAAACTTTGCAAAACTCCAAAAAAAATATTCCCGTTTTAATTATTGATGGAAAACTCATGAATAATCAATGTAGATATGTAGATTTGATAACAAACTTAAACAGATTTAAGATTTAAAACAATATAAAACTTTAACATCACATGAACTGCTTCCAATCAGAGTCTGCAACTGATAGATAAAAAAAATAAATCAGAAAGGGTTCCGAGTAGAACCTTTAATTGGTATGGTATGTGGTACAAATTAGGGCTGGGCGATACGACGATAGAATATCGATATCATGATATATTGTCACAATACACTTTCTTGAAATATCATCGGTATCGTGGTATATTTTCTTATTAAAATTTTTTTTAAAAATTACGAACTGACCCAAAGCAGCTGATTTGATAATAAAATTTTGTACGTGATCTTTAAAATTTTAAAATTTTTTCTCCATTTTGTAATAAATAAAAATGTTATGTCTAAACGTAAATAAAAAAAGAGAAAGAAATATATTTTTGTAGACGTTAAATAAAGCATTGTCGGACACTTTTGTTATTTTTAAAGCAACTCTACTCTTTTTTTTTTTTTTTTTTTCCTGAGGAAAAAATCTAAATATCGTGATGCATATCAGGTATCGTAGAAATGTCGCTGAGAATCGTGATGTGATATTTTTATCGTATCGCCCCAGCCGTACGTGGAACCTGTTCTGATAGAGAAACAGTCCGGTGTCGGGTTTTACGTAGATCCTTTAACGCTTGCGTGAGGGACGACAGAAGAAGGGAAGATTTCTGAATTCGCATTATTACGCTAGTCAGTGGAGAAAACCCGAACAGATAGTGATACGATACCGTGTGTGTGTGTGTGTGTGTGTGTGTGTGTGTTTTAGCTTTGTACTGCTCTGTGTGTTTTAACCCTGGCGTGAGGTTGTACGCTGTGGATGTCTGCCTGCAGATGGCAGCAGCTCCTGAGCCTCCACCTCGTCCTCCGCTGCCGCCGCCGTTGCTGCTTTAATCCCCGTAGCCTTGCAGTCGACACTTTATTTATTTACTCACTTATTCACTTAGCTAAATTACTCAGGGGGACGTCGGCTGTGTTTCCTCGCGCTCTAACGCTGTACGGTGTCACCTGGGAGGATGAAATGGATCTTCAGCTGCCATCTCTTAATGATATGATCATCTCAGCTGCTTATCTGAGCTTTATTTATTTATTTATTTATTTATTTATAAATTTTTTATTTACACGCCTCCTCTTAGCAATATGTTTCTAGATTTTTTTTTTATCATCATCATCATCATCATCTTCTCATACTTTAGTCTCACAGTCACACTTCTTCCAGTCGTCTTTTCCGTCCACTCTGTCTTTTCACAACTCTTATTATTATTATTATTATTATTATTATTATTATTGTTATGAGAATAAGAAACTGGGTGTAGTAAGAAATAAACCACTCCGTTAAAGGAAAATAACTTTGACGTTCTTTATTTTCACGTCCTGAAGTGTTTTATTCCTCTTATACAACAACCATTTACCAGTGAGTATTTTTTTCTTACTTAGACAACAACAAATATTTTTTATCCGATTATAGTTGCATTTAATGTCGTGGAACGTCCGTGATGCAGGTTAGTTCCTGTTGTCCCTTACGTTATAGCAGCTATAAACAGTCCTTCTCTTTTCCCTCTTTTCTCTCTCTTAAAGTTAATATGACAAAAGAAACGCATCTTGTCGTGTTACCGAGAAACTGCAAGAAAGCGTAAAAACTCCTCTGTCCTGAAGATGTCGGAAAACTTCTATAAAAAAGTTACAGCTTTACCTCTGACTGTTTCAAAGCTCTGACACTGGAGACTCCTTCCGTGGATGTTAAATAAACGTCCCCTTAGATGAAGAAAACTTCACCGTATGAGCGATTTTACTTGTTTTTTTTTTTATCCGTTTATTATTAGTGACGTGTCTGCTGTGAATGATCTGTTACTATAGAAACAGTAACGTATTAGAACGAGCGCATTAATATAAACCTGTGATTTGATTTATGAATATTTGAACGTTAAAAGTAAACGTATAATGTTTAAGTGGGATCTAAGACATTTTTATGTCTTGGATGATTTAATGATTTTTATTTACGAATGCTTCATTTATTTATTTATATAAATCTTTTGGAATACATAATCGTTATTATAGAAATGTGTGTTGAGACCGTGGTTTAGAACCCGGGACCCCGTGTGATAGGAGTGTGTGTGTGTGTGTGAACTCAGGAGTGTGTGTCAGTGTTTAGCTCACATCTGTGCGTGTTTCAGGTCTGGACCCGGGGCAGTTCCGGGCGCAGCAGCGGCAGCAGCGAGAGGAGGAATCGGACGGTTTCCTGGGCGTCCCGGCTCAGCTGACAGACGAAGAACGGTACCGCGATTGCGAGAGGTTCTCCTTCACCTGTCCCGAGTGCGGCACGGAGAACATCTACGACAGCGTGTTTGAGGGAACGGTGAGTCTCACGGTTCAAGGTCGTCCTTCCTCAAGGTCGTTCGTTACACAACGGGAGAAAACACTAAAGGAGCTATTTTATAGATTTGTTTATATTACTGAACCGAATAATAATAATAATAATAATAATAACAGTAATAATAATAATTAGGGATGCACTGATACAGTTTTTGTTTCTTTGTTACTTGGTAACATTTATACCGAATTGCGTATCCTGCGTACGACATTTTATTTCACTCAGTTTAAATTTCGCCCATTTTAAATAGCAGCAATGAAAAGCTCCCACGTGTGTGTTCATGCTCGTAGCCTACTAGACTCGTTCTTTATAGCGTTAGCTAGTTGATTCTAAATGACGCGTATTAGCTAGCTACAGATCGAGTGAAGAGCGCGTTTTGTTTCACTCCGAGGGGAAAAAAGCGCTAATGTACAACTGTAAAGTAGTTTTTGTGTTCATTGCGTCTGAATCCTTCGCTGTCAGTGATATCGGATATCGGATGATCGTCACGAATTTAACAGCTGTTATTTTTCACTCGCTTAGCGTCGAGCGTGGACAGCTTGTCTCGCCTAGCCAGCGTTTTCTGCGAGCAATGAACTTTGTGTAAGTTTTATCGCTTGTATTATCGGACGACGCTGCAGTTCGTCCTCGTGCTTTGATTGGCGTCATTAATCGTGAAATACGTCCAGATCGCTGTCGTCTGTTTTATAGTGTTTTAGCCTGAAGCCAGGATTACGTCACAGAGTATTAATAAATTTAAAAATTTATTTATTTTTTTTATTTAAAAAAAATCTCAGACCTCTGGTCATGTCACATACATTTGCAGTTCCTCTGACCTCATTTTGAGAACCAAGGTTCTAGATCAGACAGCGGACAGCATTTATATAAAGTCTGCTCTCTTTATTTTTAGCTGTTGAGTAGGAGTGTATGGTTTTTTTTTTTCTTCCTTTTCCTGCATAGCTGCAGAACAGCTGTCTTATTCAGTTAAGGGAGTGGAGTCTTATCTACGTCTAATTAAGAGTTAAAGGCAGCGGCGCGCAGCTTTCCCTCGTCTTTCTGCAATTCGTAAAAAAAAGTGACATGCACTCCCTCGCCGAACCGCGTCCTCCTAGCGTGTTGGAGAACTCGCACGCTTTCGCAAGGACCTCTGATGTAGACTAACACTGAGAAATAAAGCGTGTACGCATAGTTTGCTTAGAACGTTTTCACTTTTCCGACTTTGATTTTCCCTCCCACACACACACACACACACACACACACACACACACGCACGGCTGCTCATGCCTCACTGATAAGCCCGTGTGATAATTAAGAGCGTGGTATTTCAGAGCATCTGTGTAGAGGGGGGAATGAAAGAGGGGAAAAAAAAGAGAGAGAGAGAGCGCAGGAGGAAAAGCCTTGACTCTCAGCCGAGCGGTCCGGCGAGAAGCTTTTTCTTTCTTTCTTATCAGAAAGGAGGGAGGAGGAGAGCAGGAATGCAAACACACTCTCGCTGCCGCAGCCGGCCCGAGAGAGCCGAAAGAGTATTTGCATAGAAGCACTGTTCCTCTCAAAGTGCTATCCAATGATGGGAGTAAACATCATAAACGGGCTAATGGCTCACAGAGACTACCGGTGGTCCGATCCAACATGCGGCTGAACGCTTTCCTCCTGTCATAAAGCAAAGCGCTGGTCAAGTTTTTCGCCGGAGAGAGAAAGTTTCTGATATTTGAGTGTTCTAACGCATTAACGCTCCGTGCGTTTTGGCCTGTTTGAGATGTAATGGCTGTAGAAGACAGCTCGGGTAGGGGACAGGATGAAGGGGTGCTGTGTTTTCCACCCACTGTTTAATCCTCGCTGCTCTTGACAGGGCTGCTAAAAGCCCCGAATCAGACGAACGGCTTTGCACGGCTTTTCTTTCTTTTTTTTCTTTCCTTTTTTTTTTTATATCAGAAAAAAAGGTGGCTCACATTTTTAAATAATTATTGCTCTTTCCATACAAATAATTCAGTAGAAAAAACATTTGTTTATTTAAGTGTTTACTAAATTAATGAAAATTTAAAACATGTCTACATCAGAATGATAAATAAATAAATAAACACAGACCTGGGGTAATCATATGTGTGTGTGTGTGTGTGTGTGTGTGTGTGTGTGTGTGTGTCTCTCAGGGGAGCGTGATGGAACCGAGTCTGAAGCGCTGCTGTCACATCCCCTGTAACGCGAGCCCGCTTCATCACACGGTTCAAATCAGCAACAAACTGCTACTGGACATTCGGAGACACATCCGCAAGTACTACAGCGTGAGTATGAAGTGTGAACTCCTTTTTATCCATTTATAGTTACCTTTATATATAGTTATTGTGGAACGTCTATGAAATGAGTCAGTTCCTGTTCTCACTTACGTTATAGCAGCTATAAACAGTCGTTCCCTCACCAACCTCTCTCTCTCTCTCTCTTTTTTCTTTCTCTTGAAGTTAATAAGACAAAAAAATGAATAAACGCAGCTTGTCATGTTACCGAAAAACCGCAAAGAGTAAACTCTTCTGTCCCGAAGATGTCGGAAAACTTAAAATAATAATCCACACCTTCTGACCAATCAAAATCCAGAGTATTTATGAGGCATTTACTTATTATAACATCTACAAACAAATCAATCTTAATTTCAACTTCCTAACTAAAGTAAAATAATTGAGCTGTGTAGTTCCATGTCTTCTTAAATTTATCTGAATTCATTGATTTATGTAGAAGATATATGTAAAGAAGATATGTAATATTTTATTTTATTTCAGCCCTAGTGCGTATGCTCTGAAGGAAAAAACATTTCGTAATTGAGACTGCTTGAAAAAAATTGAAGTGCAGTTTGCAGCTATAAAAAAGTAAAGTTTATTATTTGGCTTGAGAGTAACATCTTAGCGCCCAGTAGCTTCCATTTTTAACGTTGGATCATATTTTTACACGTCATGTTGGTTATTTAATATTATTTAACCATCTAGTTAACCTGATAAAAGAGTTTTAAACTGTTTACAAGCTCTTTGATTTAAGATGTAGTGACGCTAACACCTCACTACTGGAAAATGTAATTAAGCTGATTTTTTTCTAGACCCAGAAATGTGCAATTATTAGATTTTCTTTTAAAAACTAAATTTTATTAGCATCCTCAGTACAAACAGAAGTCAACAAGACAGGAACAATACAGAAAAAGCGAGATTTAATGCACAACAAGATGGATAATTTAGTAGACAATACAAACAGGGGTCTAATATCATTCCTGCTTAGAAGTGACGATCTTAATAAAGTTCTCCCAGTTTTGCTAACATTTTTTTGTATGAGCGAGCGGTTTGAATATTGATTCAGTCCACATTGTAAGTATCTGTCGCTCTGCCGTGACTATACCTACAGTAACAAGGGAAAAGTCGTCGTTTTTATTCTGAGGAATCTCAGTTTTATCTCCTAAAAGACATTCCTTTGGTGAAAAGTGGAAGGTCATGTTCCAGCCCTCTCCCAAGATACTTCAACACAATTTCCCCAAAAACGCTGAATCTTTCTACACTCCCAGAGTGTTATGCGTGAATATACCTGCCGGTTTCTTGTTTACATTTCCAGCGTTTTTTATTATTATTATTATTATTCAAACTACTCAGATTATAAAGACAAACTGGCGTGTAATAATACCTGTGTAAAACTTTATACTGGATAAATTTACCTCTTACGTTCTTTATATACCTCTCATTGTTGGACAAAACTCTATTCCATGTATGATTATCTACGTCACTGTTAAGGTCTTTTCCCCAAATCAGTCTCGGATTTTTACCGTTCCTGTCGTCAATCTTTATACACCTTTAATAAAAATTAGAGTCCTTGGTCATTTGTAAAACTCTTCTAAAACATTCTCTTCTTGCCCAATGAGAGCTGGTGCGTCCAAACAATTTCTAATCTGTAAATATTTCCAAAAAAATCGTCCCGGTCTGCAATTATTAAATTACTCGAGTGCTGTAAATGCGTTGATTTATCCAATTTATTAGGAAGTTATTAGATTATTTTGTACATCTCAATGCGTTCATCTTGTCTCTTTTACCTGTTATGTCTCTAAAATGACTTTCCTAGTCCTGTTAGTTATGTAGGCTTGCGTTCTTTTAACACACAAAAAAAAAAGTTGCGTGATAAAGTCTGATTATCATGCAATATATATTGTTTTTAAACCTGCGTAGCCGTACCGAAAGGAGTAAAAGTCGGCATTTCATCGAGCAGAGCACCGTTTTGAATAAAACACAGTGTCGTGTATGCGCTGGAATTTGCAGGATTGTGGAATGAGGAATGAGAAGCTGACGTTTTTTTTTTTTTTTCTTTCTCTGAATGTTCCATTAGCAGCCATCATGTCTGAGGGTAAGAGTAGCAGGTAAAGAGAGAGAGAGAGAATGAAAGAATGAGAAAGTGAGAGTGAAAGTGAGCGTTGGATAAAGAGGGAAGGAGGGAGAAGGTGGGTGGTGGAGTGGGGGAGAAGGTAGCGGTGGCGGTGGAGGGGTTCGTCCTCCTGCCGTGCCGTGCAGAAATCAATTAGTTGTGTGAATGTAGCCACCTCCCTGAGCGGGGCCCTGCGCCTGTGGCCCTCTTTGTCAGTAGGTGTGTAAACCAGCTGCTGGCTGTGAATGCTAACATCGCCTGTAAGCCCGGGGCCCACGCCGGCGTCCCTCCTCCCACCCCGAGAGCAATGAAGAGGGGTAATATTGTGTAATTAAGGATTCCTTTCAGCTGAGGGGAGAGCTCAAATAGAGCTGTTTGTTCGCCGAGATGGAGCGAAGAAAGCCGGGGCTGCGTAATGGAGTGGGGGCGACTTTAGAGGCTTTACATGGTTACAGATTGGAAGTCGGAGGTGTTTGTAGAGTTAGGCGCGCAACACCAATACCAACACCAGCGGGGGCATTAATCACGGGGCGAAATTACTGCCGCGTCCACCTTTTCTACCCTGCCACCATTACCAATAAACCAGCGCTTTGGAGACAAAGCAAATACGCACTCCTGTCTACTTCTCTCTTCTCTGTTCTCTCTGCTTCTTCTTCTTCTTTTTTTTTCATCCATTCCCGGACTCCTTAGACGAAATGAGAGCCCCCGTCGTATTTACTCCCCATTCTAATGTGGGTTGCCATGGCGTTTAACAAATTATTGCAATTACGTTCGTCACACGGGTCGCCCTTGGTAACTGGCTGGGGAGAGAGAAGAAAATAAATAAATAAAAAAGAAAGAAAGGTGGTAGTGTGTGTCGGGGGGGATGTGTGTGTGTGATAATCCTGTTTTGAACAAAAGGTCAAATTGCTGAATAGAAAAGCCTTGATTAAGGCGAAGATGTACAAAGTGGACGCTTTTTTTTGCCCATTCAGCTGCTCTGTGGTGCCGAGGCCGCGGCCTGTAAGTACATCTGTTGATTACTGAAGTACAAAGCCCGTGCTAAGCCCGTTGTCTCGCAGCTCTTTCACACTCAGACGCCTGTAATCGCAGGTTTGTATAATATAATATAATATATGTAATATATGCAGCTAGATTCAGGTGGAGAGTGTGGAGTTGGAGGGTGTTTTTTTTTTTTTGTTGTTGTTTTTTTTTCTGAATTTTCCTGTGTTAATTTTAACTTAATTTCTAAACGCAGAAAGAAAGAAAATTGTCCTTAAATGCGTTAGGATTGTAATGGAGAAGGAGGAGAGCAGAGACGAGCAAAGCGCAAAGCCTTTTTATTTTTTTTTTCCTTTCCGCTGCCTTGCGCTGATTCATCGCCCTCAGGTTTTGCCCAGTGTTTGGTTAAATTATGTGGAACTCATTTGACGTCTGCAGAAGTGGCTGTATTCACTATGTCAGGTATCGACTGGTATAATTATGCAATTATGAGGCTTTATCCTGCCTCTCTCTCTTCAAGCCAGCGCTTAGTGTTTCAATTAGATGTTTTTTTTTTTTCCATTTCTCCTGCTCCTTGATTTTTCGCTTCCTTTTCTCCCCCCTCCCTCCCTTCTGTCTCGGTTACACAGGTTTCTGAAGGACTCCAGCTGGAAAGCGAACCCTTTCTTTGATTTGTGTATTTCTGTGTTTATCGCCACCTTCATAATATTGATGTGGATTGTTTTGGGGTTTTTTTTTTTTCTTTTCCACCAGTAGCTGTGTGAATTATTATTTCTTTTTTTGCATTTGTGCATATTTTTCAAAAAGTCATCAACGTCACTTTCAGGTGAACAATACTAATCTAAATACGCAGAATTCAGAAACGTGCTCGTATGTAAGCTCTGCCATCATCTCTTAAATGTAATATTCCTGATGCTAACTAGAAAGCAGGAATGCACCTCTGACTCTTTCCTGGCCCATGGGAACTGTTCTGTTGGTTTAGTCCTGGGCCTCCTCGAGCACAAAAGGGCTGTAGGGCAAACAGAGGGGTGATAACACCGTCGCTCTCTTTAAAATGAAAACCAAACAGCTCACATATGTCAGGATTCAATTACTCTCCCTTGGCTTTTTTTTTTTTTTTCTCCTCTTCTCTCAGCTCCGAGGCCCGGCGCTAATTATCCAAATAACATCGGCCCACCACGCAAAAAAGGCCACCAGATGAGATTAATTGAAAAATCGAAACAAACTGTTGATTCTGATAAAGTTGTGAAGGTGTGAACAATGCCGGTGTGTTTGACGGTGCAGGTGAGTGATAAGACCCATCTTGGGCTTGAATACGGAGCTGATAAGGTTTAGAAAAGAGACCCTCCAGAACTAATCAGAGCTCAGGAAATGAGATCAAATTAACATCATTGGAGCAGGGGGAAGGTGCTTTCACATTCATCTCTGCTTTCTCATGTGTCTATTATTAGCGATAAAGAATACCAACATTGGATTGTGTGTTTTGAATATTCGTTTTAAAGTTAAAGGATTACATTGACATGTTTCCCTCACTGACACAGGCAAAAAAAAAATCTCCAAACTCACTTCTAATAGAATTATAAATGTCTATAAACATATAAAATACACAAATATAAAACACAAATTCAAAATACAGGTGTTAAACTGGGACAATAAGGGTCTAGAAAAGTCTAAAAACTGTTCTCATCTGAGTTTTCAGACTCTGGAGCAATGCTGTAAAAAGTAGTTCCGGTTACTTTACACTTTGCTGAAGGTTTTGTGGTATTCATACGCCGTCAGAGCCACACAACTCCACTGGTTACTGATTCTTCCCTCTGAAAAAGTCGTTCCAGATCGATTTTACAGTCAAATGTCCTTACAGTGCTTCCACACTCTTACCAATCCTAGCTAGTGTCGGCTAATTAACCTGCCGAGCTCGCTCTCTAGATTAGATTTATTATTCTCAGTAATGCAGATGAAATAAAGATTAGTGTAGCTCTGAGGAACTGATGAGGACGTTGTTCGTCTTTGCGGTAGCTTGTCCAAGGTTAAAGTGAGACGTCACATCACGTAGCGGAGAACGTCCCCGAAATACAAACGCTAATTTGGCATATTAGTAATGAAATATTTTGCATTCAACATGTCATCATAAATATCATCATATTCTCTCAATAACAATTGTGTCCTCCATGTTTGATCTTCGTGCTTGCATCAGGAGGTTTGACTTGCGACTTCCTGTAGGAAGGCTGATGAGAAAAATGGAGGGTGAAAGTAGGCCTTTGCTCTTAGATCTTGATTTTTAAAGTTGTTTTTAAGGTTTAAAATGATTTTCCACTGTAAGGCGATTAAATAACTTTTCACTCTTCATGCATTGCCAGATTAAAGAGGCTAAGTGCTAACATCTAACTCTAATCTTAGCGCTGGACATTGAGTATAACGAGCAGGTTGCAGGTTCCTACTGAGAGTAATAACGCTCATCTGATCACTAACATTACAGCATTACGCCTGGCTGCCACTTCAACATAAACGATAGAAAATGAAAGTGACAGGCCGTGGAGGTAACAGCAAAAAATCAACAGCATATTGACGTTTATAATTCGTGACAAACCAACAAAAGGCATTGTGACATTTTTACAAACTGACATCTAGCATCAAATTCAGGTTTTTACAGTTAGTTATTTAGCTAATGCTTTTTCTTTATACTCTCCAGTTTTATACCAAACACATGGCATGCATTAAGCTTAAGTTTTTAAGTTATCCTGAATGTTTCTATGGCAACAGAGTTAGCCCTAAAATATACAGACTTCTGATAATTAAATAAGACAGTTTTCTGTGTTGCTTTAAGTGAGAAATTCCTGCTTTAAGGAGTCTCTCGTCATTCTAATACATCAGAAGGGTTAAGATATTTTACTAGCTGATTCATTTTTACCTGATTATGTTATGGATTTCCAGCCCCATCGTCTACCTGTGGAGTCACTGTTACCACCCCGACGATGATTATTTTCCTGTAACAGCATGTCCGGAAGTGTTTTACTCCTCTTATACTACAGCAATTTACCAATAAATATAGTTTTTATTTATTAAAGAAGGACACATCATACTTTTCATCTGTTTATGGTTATATTTAATATTGTGGAACATCCATGAGATGAGTTAGTTCCTGTTCTCACTTACGTTATAGCAGCTATAAACAGTCGTTCCCTCACCAGCCTCTCTTTTTCTCTCTCTCATGAATTTAATAAGACAAAAAATCGCAGCTTGTCATGTTACAGACAAACCGCAAAGAAGCGTAAACTCCTCTGTCCTGAAGATGTCGGGAAAACTTACAGCTTTTTCTCTGACTGTTACAAAATGCTGACACTGGAGACTCCTTCCATAAATGTTAAATAAATGTCTCCTTACAGAAAACTTCACTGTATGAAAGATTTTTAAGTCCCTGTGAATGAGCTGAGAATGTATTAGAATGATACGCATTAAGAATTTTAAACCTGCACTACTGTTAGAGCTGCTGTTATAGAAAATTAATCAACACTTTCTGACCAATCACAATCCAGAACTCAACAGCGCTGTTGTATAAAAAAAATTAATACTTATTTCAGTATAATTGTGACATGGCAGTTATGAAATTTTTTATCTTAAGTGCCAGTGATAACTGCATGTATTTATATTTATACATATTAGTTTTTTAATTCAGTAATTTGTTGCTCACATTTTAAACACTAAACTTTTTCTAATCGGTCATTTTGGACATTTTTGTTGAGGAATATGTCACTGATGAGTGTTTCATTGAGCAAAATTAACCCAACATGGACGTCTAGAATCCCCGTCTTGACTCTCGTCCGGTTTCAGCCAGCGCAAATAAGACGTAACCCGTAGCCCTTTACGGTTTCTCCTCTCTGATTTGTCGACAGCTGCGTAGCCAAGTCGCGGCTCCGTCTTTTCTCCGGCCGCAGTAACGCAGGCGGTGGTGCTAATGCCCTGCGGGACAGGTGCGAGGGTGAGCTCTTTATTCGAGGTGAGGGGTGAGAGGGGGGCTCTGTCATTAGCAGGGCATTACCCACATTAGCCCTGGCCCCTGCTCTAATCATAGGGGAGAGGCAGGCAGGGCCAGCGGGGGGGTTCCTGCACCTGTCCCAGGCCCCTGAACCCACAGCGCAGGAAAATCCAGTGCTGCGTGCGTCGACGATGATCACCACTAAGCTTCCAATAGGGGGGCAATTGATGGGGAAATTTGACAGAATTATTCTTTGCCCCCAACTACGTGTGAGCATGCTCATTTTTTTGCCATGTTTCTCTCCTTTAATTTCCCTTCAGTTCACGTTATTGGTCTAAATGTTTCCGTTATGACAAAAGGGAACGGTGCAAGGGTGCAACATTTTTACAGCACGCACAATCGATAAATAAAGTGCTACTTAAAAGTAGAAAATTCAGGTTGCACAAAATAAAATGTGAATCCACGTCGGCATGAGATGCTCAGTTTGTTAGCTAGCAGTAATGATATATTGACTATTTATTTATTTATTGATTCAGATTACGTTTATCTTGCAGTAATGTCAGCAAGTGGCTAAAACCAAGTCTTTAATCTTGGTTAAAATAGGCGTTAAAATATAACAAATACACCAGTTTGCACTACAAGACTATGCGTTTATGAATTTTGGGGGATTATAGCGCACTTTATAGGGTTTAATATTAAAAGGCATTATGTTAACCCCTATGTAGTGAGCGTCTGTAGTGAATAGGAAGTCAATTGGGATTTGACCTCACTGTGTTTCAGGCTTAACTTATACAACAGATGTCTGTGTGTTAACGCGATGAAGATGGCGGATGTTTTAGTGCATCCTGGGTAACCTGAAAAGCTAAATATCAACGATAAATAAAATATTCCTGTGAATAAATAAAATCAAAGATGTTAACGTGTATGATCAGATTGATTGTGATAGAGCTACTGTAGTGATACAGCGCTGTAGCTGCTGCTGATGTCGGTTCTAACTGCAGGTAAAATTACAGCCTCATTAATATTCAAACGAGTTTGTATACAAGGCGTACGATTGGCTGATATTTTTTGCTTAAAAGGGCACAGTTATGGATTGTGGTTTTTGTGTGTTTGTGTGTGTTATTAAATTTGAACTCTTAAGCAAAATAATTTCACACATCCATCAGGTTTTATTTTAAATATTAAGTGATTCGTTAATTTATTTTTATAATTTTATTACTTGAAATGCTCAGCGTTAATATGTGCATTATTTTAAATGTTCACTCTATCACTCTCAGATTTTCTCTCTCTCTCTCTCTCTCTCTCTCTCTCTCTCTCTCAGGGATGGCTGCTGTGTGAGGACCAGGCGTGTGGAAACCGGACACGTCGTCTCCCCGTTGCGTTCTCACGTTCAGGACCGATCTGTCCCGTCTGCTGCAAGTCCACCCTCAAACCTGAGGTACGGCCGCGTGCTTGGTACTGACCCACATTCAGCCAGCTGATGGCGCTGTGGAGCCAGTGAACATCTTTATCACAGAGGCTGCTTCTCTGTTCCTTTCCTTTCCTCCATCCCTCACTTTTCCACACCTTCTCTCCTTGTTCTAGTGGACAATATCGGATTTATGTTCTCTCACTAATAAGTGGCTTCAGTTTAGCTTTTGCGAGGCCTGGGGGTGGCCCTGGGGGTGGCCCTGGGTGGGCAGGAGGGTGTCAGTGTTTCAAATCACACCCACTTAATCTCGGGATCGCAGCTAGAAAGTGTACATCGAGTCAAAAACTTTGACCAATACAGACCGACAGACAGAATTTGCAGTTCTTTTCTTATCTGCATCTCTTTGTTGTTGTTGTTGTGTAGTGCTATCTATCTATCTCTCTCTCTCTCTCTCTCTCTCTCTCTCTCTCTCTATCTGTGGCTGCTGATTTCTCCGTCTGGTTCTGTGGCGACAGGTTGAAACCCAAAAGGACAATTTCTCTTGTCACCATAGCCACTTAGGCGTCCCCTTCTCTGCCTGGTGAGATGGCAGTTTAAACTGCGGGCTGAATAAAACATTAACTTCCTCACCCCTTTCGCCATCCCTCTGTCGCTCTGAGCTTCGCCTCTCTCCTGACAGCGATGCGCCTCGCCTCGCCTCGCCTCGCCTAGCGTCTCCACGGCCACGGAGACATCGACCGCCATTGTATCCAGATTAAATGGAAGCGTAATGGGCACCCTAGACTGATTGGCTGGTAATTTGGAGGAGTTATATACAGGTGCAATTTGTAATATTTTCAGTAAATTAGTTTTTTTTTTCTCTCTCTCTCCCCCTCTCTTTCATTTTCTCTCTCTCTCTCTCTCTGTTGCTTTTTCTTTCTCTAGCACAGCCTCTCGTTCTCTCTCACTCTCTCCTTTAATCACAATGTCTGTCTCTCTCTCTCTCTCTCTCTCGCCCCCCTTCCTCCCTCACTCCCTCCCTCCCTCCCCACCTACCCCACTCGGTCTCCGTTTTATTGATGTACGTTCAGGCACCCATTAGGGCTTCCTTTTTTCCCTCTAGTGGAAATTGCAGCATGTTAATTTTCACACAAATTACAGCAATAGCAGGTATCTCTATTTGATACATTATAACGGGAGCAATCAGGGATAATTGAGTGCCTTTCAGATGGAGACCGGCGCATTCACTTCAATTCAAAGCCAGTCCA
>CM040475.1:19666662-19669162 GCA_022758105.1 Pangasianodon gigas | reverse complement strand
GTCACCAAAGTCCTGCAGGGAGACGAGAAAAGTAAGAAGACTCACTGCGCTAAAACACATGAACTACGTTAGCCATTTTTAACCCACACTAGAAGTGTACACACGACAGGTGCGCGCACACACACACACACACACACACACACACACACACACACACACACACTGATGCTCACACAGGCTGGAGGCGGTCAAGGGGTTGGTGTGGAAAAAGAGGTGGTGGTGGTGGGGGGGGTTAAGGATGTGCAGCTCCTCGAGTCGACAGCCTTAATTCAGGCGAGGGATTCAATCACGGAGCGGCGAGGAATGCAAAGCGGTCCAATCAGTTTGAGGGAGCGCGAGAGGGAGAAAAGCCTCCTCTCAGGGCCGGCAGGCACTCAGTAATAGCGTTGGCTGTGTTGATTGAAAACAGTTTTTAGATTTTGGAAAATGATAGGGCGAGTAATTGGCGAGAAGGCAAAAGGATAGGCCTTCATAAATAATGGGACATGGAGCATATATTTCCAGCGGCCCTGTGCAGGATCCGGCCTCGGCGTGACCGCGGGCGAGCCCGAACCGCAGCTTACTCTACTTACCCACCAGCCTCGGTGATTGATGTCACTTGATTAAAAAGGACCACTTGGAACGGACTTGTAAATTTATTTATTTCTTTCTCCGTGTTCCGATGAGGTCCGGAGCGAGAGCGATAGGCGTAGATAAATATAATGTGTAATCAATAGATGACCACTCAGAGCATGAAGCAAGCCGAGTGGCTGTGGAGAGGAGGGAGTTTGAGGGTGGGGGCTAACATGATTATAGACTTGGCTTCTCTCTGGAATTTTTTATTTCTCTACTTTTCCCTACAGTTGTTTCTTCGGGGGTGATTGTGGCCAATCTTCTGAGGTCTGACCTGTCTCTGTGCACGGCCTTGCCTCTAATTCCACCATTTTTTTTCTATGATTATTCCACTACATCTGATTTCTCCCCAGTTGAGATTGGATGTAAATATTGTTCAGAATTCATGACGTCCATAAATTTTCACCCCATACTGACTCTGACTCTGATTATTTCATGGCTGCTTCTCTAAGGCCACACTGTAATACTGTGTGTTAGTGTATTATAGACTTGCAGGACTTGGTGGGAAATTACAGGGCTGCATCACGGCTACTGTCTTTACCTGATCCAGGTGTTGATTTAGACCCCAGGTGGGCCTTTGCCATGTCGGAAATATTGACTTATAGCAATTATGAGGAATTTATTCGGTTGTACTCGCTGTCCTCGCGTGCCATGTGATCAGTATCAGTGAGATGACTGCTGTATTATGATTTTTAAAAATTTTTTTTAATCATTTTGATTTTATTTCTATTGTAAATCATACACAAAGAAAAAAAAATACAAGTTATGACTACCGTATAGCCTTAGTGTTTTATTCTAGGTGTTCGTTCACAGTCTGTGCTTTTAGCGCTCCATTTTTTTTCCTGCTTCAGGGGTCTGATAGGACCCCCTTCTTGTTTTTTAACCCCCTCCCCTTGCAAAGAGCTGGTGAGTGAAGACTCCTTTGAGGCCTGTAGTTGATTCTGCTCTGCAGTCAGCAGTGATGTATCCTTTACTTCAGTCCATTTACTCCACAAAAGAGAAGAAGCGTGGGGTCGAGCTCCGGGCCGAGAGAAACCGCCAGCATAGTGGGAATGATGGAATAAAGTGTAGTTCTAGAAACTTTCAGCTGCCCCCTTTTGCAACACACAAACACACACACACACACGATTGTAATTTTACTGAATTCATGCCAAACTCTCTCTCCCCCACCATCACCACCACCACCACCACCCTGCGACGTTTAGTGTCGTATCGTCGCAGATTTTCTGTCTGTCTCTGATGAGCGAGGAATTGCTTTTAAAGTGGGCATTATGCCAGCGCGACGGCACAATAGAAAAACCAATCTTGGCGCTATTCTGTCGGCTGCGCTGTTATTGTGGCGCTTTAGATAACTGCGGCCGTACAGTGCCGGGAGCGAGCGGGAGTGGGTTGGGGGGGGTTTTGGGGGGGCAGGCGCTGGACATGGGGGCCAGAGGTGAGCGAGGCGATCCTCCTTCAGCATTTGGACTCCAGCCACAACGTGAACAATAGAGCTGCGTAAATGGGCCTGCTTGGTCAGTCTGAGGAGCTCAGAGACGTTAAACTTAACAGCTGATGGAGTCTCGGGTCTGATTGACCGATTGACTTGGCCGTTTCTTTCTTTTTTTTTTCCTTTCTGACCTGAATTGCAGCCATGTGTAGCTCTCAGCACCAGCAGCGGAGGCCACAAGCCATTTCAGCTGCTTGATGATGAAATTGTGAGTTCACACTTCAGTGATTTTTGCCTCCTTATTGAACTGACTTTAAACTTCCTGAAAATTCTTAACAAGGGGGTGAAATTAATTAGTAGCATGTGTACATGAAGAAGCCCAAAACACTGTGTAGGAATGCAGGAGCATCCGGTCCTGCTGTTTTACGCAGACACTTGATGAAAGTGTAAACTGACTTT